>LOJH01000470.1:32871-61942 GCA_001685095.1 Ellobius talpinus | reverse complement strand
TATTTCGGGTGTAAAGCTAGCCAGGCGGGAGCCGGGCGGGACGAAAAGCAGGCCAGCCTGCCGCTCCTGTCACTACAGGTAGAAATGGCAGGGACATGTCAGCCATGCCTTCCTGGGTGGGGCTGGACAATATGACATAGTGCTGGGGGTTTGTTCCATATATCATTAGAGGTGTGTGCTGAGCAGGAGCAGGCGGCTCTGCCCTGCAGCTCACACCCCTTGGGGTGTACTTGAAGATTTCTGCAGTAGAAAATGAAAAGAAGGGGAGCCTTGCCGTGGGGGGGCATCCACAGGCTGCAGCTGTGGGACCATGGCAGCAGTTCTGGGTGCTCCTTCCTGGCCAGCGTGTCTGGGGTCAGCCCTGCATACAGGGCTGGGTGACTAGTATACTCTGTTGTCATCGCCTGTCCTTAGGAGCCTCAAGAAAGGCAGGGTTGGAGCTTAGCCCTTCTTCCAGGTAACAAGGATGACCCATCCCTTCTGCTGCCCAAAGTGGAGAGGAGGTGGCATCTCTATCAGACTCACACCTTTCTGTTGTCCTTTCCTTTAGAGGAGGTGGCCTTCAGGAAGAAGAGGCTATGCATTAAGTTTATTCCCCGGGATTCAACTGAAGCTGCCATTTGTGACATTCGCATCATGGGCCGGACCAAGCAGGCACCTCCCCAGTACACATTTATTGGGTAAGTCTTAACAATATTTCCACACAGATCTCCCTCCCCTGAGAGTGCCTGGGTCACTCCTGGAACCAAGACTGAGAAGGCTGTGTGGCTCACAAGGCTCAGCCATAATCCATGGCTCTCAGTGTTGGTGCTCATCACTGACTCTAACCTCAGTCTACCTCAGCTAACAGTGTAGTTCCATCCTAGGGCCTTCTGTTTCCTGTAAAGTCACCTCTCAGGCCCCTCTGTATGCTGCCGTCAGCGCTGCTGTGGGCCTCACCTCCTCACACTGCTTATCAATGTGGGGCATTTTATGGCTAACATTTTTGTGCCACTGGACAGAGCCTGTGTGTGGGAGAGAGTGACAAAGGTCCTGCCCTCACGGAGAGGCTGTTCTTAAGAGAGAGATGAGCAGTGAGCAAGGAGGTAGACAGGGTCGTCTCAGACAGTGGGATGTAACTTGGGGTGAGCTGGGGCTGTGCCAGTTATGACAGGAGGCGGGCTACTAAGCAAAGACCTCGGAGATAGGAGGACCAGCTGTGAAGGGAAGACAGGTGATGAGCAGAGTGGCAGTGAGTGTGGCCCGTCCTGGGGACAGGGGCCCACCTGTGGACTCACAGGTCCTGGTCACCTGCAGCCTCAGAATGAGCAGGGCCTGGCTCCAAAGCTGCTCTGTAAACTCCAAGTGCAGGCAAATCCCAGCACTTCACTTTGGGCCCCCATGTGCCTGAGTGACAGGAAGTCCCACCCAGAGTGACTTAAACAAAAGGGAACATTTTTTGGATGGCATTGCAGCCAGGCTTCGGCAGGCAGAAGTAGGAACTCAGAGGATGAGAACGCCTCGTTTCCTGCCCTCTCAGTCCTCTGGTGGGACCCCATCTGACACCTGTTCCTCTGTGTAGACATGGCACTGCTGTCCTTTGGCCAGCTGCCCTTCAGGAGCAGGTCCAGAGATGAGCAAGCCCGCCTTCCTGTGGTTCCCTTTATAAGTCTAGAATTCAGTGTCCTTGGGCTTGATTCATCTGCCCACCATCAGGTGCACCCCTACCTGGGCACTGTCATCTGGGAAAGGTCATTCCCTCATTGACCCGCCTGAGCTAGAAGTAAGGACTGCTTCAGCAGAGCTTAAGGAAAAATAGTGAAATAGGATAGCCGTCAAAATGTGCATGAGGTAAAAGGTCGGGTAGGCGGGGCTGGGGTGGGGCTGGATGAACTGAAGAAAATGGATGCTTATTGTACTCAAGTGGTTGAGACTAGGTTCTTGTAGCTGAGGTTGCTTCAACCTCTTCCACTGTGGATTCATGTACTCTCAAGATGGGTTTGGGCTGGGCATTAGTGGTAGAGCGCATGCTTAGGGTATGCAAAACTCAGCTCCATCCCCTGCACCAAAAAATGAACAAATAAAGGAAAAGCTCCCATGCCTGCAAATCCTGCTTTGTATTCTGAGTTAAACTAACGATGCAAGAAAGTTACAGGGTTTGGAAGCAGTTAGTAGAACAATCACACATCACCCACAGGCTCCCATTTACACACACAGCACAACCAACCACTGCACTGTTAAAGTGTACTGCACACATCACCCACAGGCTCCCAATTTACACACACAGCACACTGCCAACCACTGCACTGTTAAAGTGTACTGCACACATCACCCACAGGCTCCCATTTATACACATAGCACACACAGCCAACCACTGCTAAAGTGTACCTGCATTTGCTGCTTACATCTCTCATAACAACACTATTTTTTAATAATTTATTTAATTTTATTTTATGTGCTTTGGTGTGAAGATATCAGATCCTCTGGAACTGGAGTTACAGACAGTTGTGAGCTGCCATGTGGATGCTGGGAATTGAACCTAGGTCCTCTGGGAGAACAGCCAGTGCTCTTAACCACTGAGCCATCTCTCCAGCCCCCACAATACTCTTTTTAAAAGATGCAATTTTAACTGTTTTAAACAATTCTGAAGAATGGATTTTTAAAATCAGTATTCTTGATACACAAAACTAGAATCTTTCTTCCTGGTATAATTTTTTAAATTGCCGAAGTACAATTTTTATTTCATCTTGGACGATAACATACTCTCCTGGAAGACATAGCGTGATTTTAAGAAGAGAAGTGAATTGAGGATTCAGTACCAAAGTCACTAATCTGAGTGCCGCATGACAAGGGCCTGAACTTGTGTTCCGAGAGGCAGAAAGCTGACTGGGAAAGACACAGCCTCCACTGAATCAGGCAGGCTGCAGCAGGGGCAGCCTGCAGCTGGGTGGAGATTGATGGACTTGGTGGTACTGCAGCTGGGCTCACTCTTTGGATAAGGCAAGGTCTGGTTTAGAATAGCTCCCAGGCTACACCCAAGACCCACAGAGTAAATGTCTTTTATTTTTGGAAGAGATGCTGCCCCTTGGCTTCTAGTCCCACAGACACCGTTTGGGGGCAGCAGAGAGGACTTGCATGTGGCAGAAATCATTCTGTCTCATTGCCAAGGGTGAGCTTGCCTCATCGCTTCACAGGTGTGCAGTATGGGGCACGGCCACTGTTGCTGTCAACACCACAGAATGTGTGCATCTACTGTTGGTTGTACTGGTTTGTGGGCTGTGAGCCTCCGGTTTGAGGATTTGAAGCCATCTTCCCAACTGACCTTGAAGTGAGGCCACACACAATGACCCCCTGTTATGAGGGGCCAAATCCTGACATTTGGAAGTGTTGTGTGGATTTGAAGAAGAATCCGTCTCATGCTTAGAAATCAGGCCTGTGTCTGCCAGGCCCTTCCCCAACTGCCTCACCCTAACCACATAGAGTGCTTGAGACCAGTGGAATGGGAGAACAAAAAGTGCAGACATGCCAGCAAGTAAGGCAGGATGCTCAGGTGGGTAAAGACGGCCACATCACAAGCTTGTCTGATGGCTCAGCTGCAGTCATGATAGGCTCTGGCTGTGACACCCAAGACATGAAGGGAGATGATGGGGCCTGGTTTACATGGTGAGAATGGCCTCCCTGGGGTCTGAGATCATGCCTAATGAGGTAGCAGTTGGCTCTGTGGCTCAGGTCAGTGCTCCAAGCTCAGCAGTACCTTGAAGATTTTTCTTTTCTCCTGCAGGGAACTGAACAGCATGGGTATCTGGTATCGCATGGGCAGAGTGCCAAGAAACCATGACTCATCTCAACCCACCACGCCTTCACAGTCGTCAGCCGCTTCCACCCCAGCCCCAAACCTTCCCAGGTGAGGCTTTGTTGAGGGTCTCACACGTGCACCTCCGTGCCAAACCATGCAGTTTAGAAGACACCCGCTTAACATTTGCTGAAGATTTGCAGAAGACTGGACTTGGGCCTTAGGAAGTCCCAGTCAGAAACCTGACTGTTCCATGTGTGGAAAAGCCTCTCGATATTTTATATCGTGGGCACACTACAGGTTACCAACACAGCAGGAGGCGTGGCTCAAACATGGTTGACCAAACCAGGTGTTGTGTCTCTCACCCTTAATCCCAGCATTCAGGAGGAAGAGAGCAGAGACAGACTGATTGTGAGTTTGAGGCCAGCCTGGTCTACATAGCAAGACCAGCCAAGGCTACATATTGAGACCCTGTCTCAAAAACCAAACCAAATAACACAAAAACACAATTTTTTTTGTCTTGCCATTCGAGTGAACTTCGAGACACACTGGTTTGTGTGCCAGCCAGGTGACCAGGGCCCTGGTTTCCAGAGGGCAGAATTCTCTCAGCTCTGCCAGCAACTCATCGGAAACCCAGCAGGACTAGTCAGCTGCCCATGACATTTGTTCTTTCCTGGGGCTACAAACTAGAAGTCTTTAGAAAGTGGCAAGTTTTGGGGCGAGTATATTCATTGTCATAATAATTCATTCTGCCAGCATCATTTCAGGTCATCACCTGTGCTCATGAGGTCAACTTAGATTAGTTTCTGGTGCTCATGGTCAGCTCAGGTTTGGGTTAACTGCAGAGGACGCAAAGCCCTTGGGGCTCAATTGCCTGAATAAATAGAGCCAGTCCCTAAAGATACATGTGGTCTGGAAGGGCATTCCTCAAATGGGCATTACCTCAGGCAGTTGCTAATTCCTGTTGCATGGAATGAAGCCACTCTAATTTGTTTTCTATTACTGTGGGAAAAAAACAAAACAGAACACTGACCAAAAGCAACCTGGAGAAGACTGCTTACTTGGCTTATACATTCCTGCCGCAGTCGATCATTAAGGGAAGACAGCGCAGAAACTGATGAATCAAGAATATGCCCACACAGGCCAATCTGATGGAGGCATTTTCTCAGTGGAGGTTCCTTCTTTCCTAATGATCCTAGCTTGTGTTGAGTTGACAAAAAACGTACTGTACAGGGTCCCTACTGTCCCAGAAGAAACAAGGCTTTCCTGAGCTTGCCTGTCACAAGAGAACCAGGTTACCTACGCCACAGCAGGCGGCTCTGGGAGCTGGTGGAGTTGCAGGGTGGCATAACCCAACATAGTGCTTCTAAGGCTTATATGTTTTATGACCTTGGTGCACAGTTTATGGTTTACAATGGCTGCAAGGAAATTGGATCAGTTCTGTTTTACTTGCCAAATAAAACAAATGTCAAAATAGTCAATATAAAATGTATTCTAATTTGGCTGAATTAAGTCAGCCAGCCTTCAGGAGGATCTCCTCCTGTATGCAAATGCTGCTGTGTTTCTCTCAGCTCTCCTCTCTGCCTGGGTGTTGATTTACAGGCAGTGTGCGTGCCTGCGTGAGCCTCTTAAGTCATCTGGGTTTGGTGTTTTATCTTTCATGAATTGACTTGGGGATTTTATTCTTTCCCTATCCAGCATCTTTGTTTTGTTTTGTTTAAAAGAATTGCTAGTTACTTCAATTTTCTATTGAAGACAGGAAGGGTTGGGCATGCTAATTTGTTCCTCAAGATGCTGGGTCTCTGTAAGCAGTGACAGCTTTATGGTAACTGAAGACTTAGCTCCCCATAGGCTGCACCCCCGCCCCCCACTCCTGTGACTTTCAGTCGCCCTGTCCAGCTCCAGGCTCCAGAGTTAAGTCAGACTAGTACCCCTCACTTCCTTTCCTATTTCCTCCTCTCGAGCCTGTGGTCACAGGACAGTGCCTCCCTTGTGTCTTGCACCCCCTGGGCTGCCTGTGCTGAAGTCACACTGGGTGAGTAGTCCCCAGTTGTCACTGCACATGCTTCTCTAACAGGGAGGACCCCGTGTTGCTACACCTCCGGGTGATTCCCCATCCATGAGTACTGCAGAGTTTTTCAATCACAAGAGCAATAAGTGCTTGTGGGAAATTGGCAAAATATAGAAAATAATGGAAAAACAAAACCTGTTTTCAGTGAGCAAATTCTCATAACCTTTTGGTACATTTCCTTTGAGCTCCTTCCCCTATGTACTTTTATGTAGGTGACGTCATCACATATATAGCACGGTCATGATTTTCCCATGGAGCGGTAAATCGTAAATATCAGGTACTTCCCTGGTCTTTGTGTGGGGACACCTGATCCATGCACCAAAGCATAGCTGCCAGGAGCGTGGGGGGTGCCCTCTACTGGCCACCTAGAAGGTGGCAGGAAGCGTGCTGGGAGGGAGCCACAAGCCAGAGGGAGATGGAGTGGGTGGCAGACAAGCTGTCTCCGGAGCCTGGAAATCTCAAGCCAAGAACATGAGCTCTGCCAGCACTGGGGTTTAAAGCCTTCCCAGCAGCTTTTCGGAGAGCTGTCATTTCCAGCTTTACCTCAGACAAAAGGGGCATTTGCTGACCTTTTCACAGGTGACGGCCGTCACCTTCCTCATCGCAGCCGCGTGGCTTGCTTTCTCTTTCGAGCCTGAGCCTTCCCACTGCTGCAGGGTGTTCTTGATGAGACTCAATCCAGAGCCTCCTCCCTGCCTTCCTGAATGGAGCTCTCAGGGTAGCTAGGATGCTGGTTAGCACTGTCCAACTAATTGATCATTGAGTGCAGTGGAAATTGTGTCAAAAGCAGCATAAAATGGCTTGGCGGAATTCACCCTCTGTACAGTGAGCCCTGGTTTCACACGCAAACTTCTGCTTAGGTCTCTAGGGCAAGCCACATTGTCCAGGACCTGGAGCCTTGCATCTCCCTCCAGGCAGTGAGCATCCCATCTACTCCCCAGTAGTGTCATGCACATTATCCAGTAGGAGGGGGCTAGCTGAGGGCTGAGGACCTGTCCTAGCTTCCCACCCCTTTTCTGGACCTTGTAGGAGGGGTGCTTCCTGTTCTGCTCAGGGCTGCCACCTGGGGGCACAGATAACAATAGTGAACTCACATTCAGACAAAGCACCCACGCCTCTCACACATGGGGTCTTATGTGTGACTGTGGGGAAGGTGAGTTCTGTGGCTGCCCGGACTAAGATTTGAGAAGCTCCAGGGATCCATGGTGGAGAGTTTGTTGCCTGGGTCTTGGTGGGCTACACCCCAGTTTGCTGAGCAGTAGAATCAGAGCTTGATAAAGATGTCAGAGTCATGCTTATCAAGCCCACAGATGTCACAGTCGCTAAGGAGAGCAGGTGTGACCAAAGATAGGGTCAGTCCTGTATAACTCCACAGTTGCTGCACCCGTGGGAACAGGGAGTGGGTGCGAAGAAGGACCTCCCAAAGGTCACATGGTCCACGCACAGGCCAGAAGACCTGCCCCAGAGGTAGGGTGTGTGTGTGTGTGTAAGTAACTAATCTACTGATAGATTTGTACTTGAACAGATAATTGGGAAATGGTAGACAGTGGAAAGGTGGGACTCGATAGGAGGAAGTGAGTCACGGCCCCACCCCACTCCTGCCTCTCTCTCTGCTTTCTGGACACCTTGAGGTGAGAAGCTCAACTCAGTTACACGCTTCCCTGCACCCCAGAGTAACAGAGCTGGCTGGCCATGAACACTTGGCACTGAGAGCCAAGCCTTTCCTCTCAGCATTGATATCCAGGGTGCATTGTCCACAGTAGCAGAAAGGAGGGGCCTCTCAGACCTGCAGTGCCACTGAAGGAGTCTCACCTTAGTCAGGAAGTGGTCATCTCCCTCCTTCCCTGCCTACTTTAGTTCCCACTTGCTGTGATGAATACACTGACAAGTGCAGCTTAGGGAGGAAGAATTTCTTTCAGCTGTTTTTCCAGGCTGCAGTCCATCATAGTGGGAAGCCAGAGCCCAGCAGCTCAGCCACAGCCAGCAACAGAGAGCTACGGATGCCACGTGCTGGTGCTCAGCTTGCTTTATTCACTGTCCTACAGTTCGGGATCCCCTGCCGAGGGGATGGTGCCACCCACACTGGGCTGGATGTCCAAACATCAGTTAGCATACTCAAGATAATTCCTCATAAACACGCCCACAGGTCAACCTGGTTTAGGCAGTTCTTTGCTGAGACTTCCTTACAGGTGTTTCTAGATTGTGTCAAGCTGGTAAAACCAACCATAGTACTCCTCCCTTAGAAATCCAGGTTCAAAACACACCTTGCCCAGGGAGGGGCCCCGGGAGGGGTAGCCTTTGTTAGGGGCATGTTGGGATGGCTCAGAGTAGGTGTTGACCATTAAGGCCTGCTCCAGATTCCACAGGCACTGCCCCTTCCACTCAAGTGCTGGTGGCAGTGACAGGCTCCAGTGGGAGGAAAGCTGCCATATCCTTGGGACAGGTACAGCCAGGCCTTGCAGAATGCCGGGCATCGGTGGTGTGACAGTATGTCTCAACCCAGCATTGGTGTGTTTAAGCAAACAATTACTGTGTGACTCCCTCCAGCATCCATTTGAAATAAGTGGCTAGGACCCCAGTGTGCTGGACATGCTAATACAGTTCATTTCAGTGTAGACCTTGAATGGGGGGTGCCTAGAAACTGGAACATGCCCACAGCGGCTGTGCTCTGCCCTACACACAGGCCTGGAGTATGAGTCCTTGTTTGTACACCGTGGTCCTGAGGAGAAACCCTATCAGGCCTCGCTGTCCTTCATGGACACCCTCCTACTGCCCCACCAAAAGCCACAGAGTGCACCCACACACACACGTTTTCCAGCAGTGGATCACAGCATTGTCCCCTCAAGGTGCAGCTGCTAGGAGCCATTCCCAGGTGTCAATCAGCCGAGCTTGCCTCTCTGTGGCCTGGTGCTTGCTGCTTAGAGGTGTTTGAGGATCTCCCAGTGATTTGTCAACTCCCAGAAAGTTGTCAGTCAGTTTCCAGAGTGTGTTTCTCAATGACAGACGTAATTGTACTTAACTCTTTGCATGGATATTTTCCTTCTGTGACAGATACTCTGGGAAATGGGGCATTTTGATGGCAGAAGATCTGTCACATGCACTTAGTCTTCCTCTCAGGGACATGGGGATTCAGTCACAACTTTTGCATGTCGGTGTCAGGTTTTGAGAGCATAGATTCTGCTGACCTCAAACCTGGTTCCATCATTCGGGTCCAGGGCTGTCATCTGAAAGGTTAATGGCCCTTCCTGCAGGAGATAGAAAATCATGCCACCTCCTCACTGCTGTCATATCCGTTGTCACAGCCCATGAGCCTGCCCGATCCTGCCTCCCTGCTGGACCCAGGGCCCAGTTCTGCTGCCTCATGAAATGTTCTGGTCCACTAACAAAGTCAGTCCTCTGGAGCTGAAGCCTCAGTTGCTGGATGGAATCTTCACATCTGTCCTGGCAGCCTCAAACCTTGTGACTGCCTCCTGTCAGTTTTCAATTACAGATTATCTTTGCACTTAACTGCCGCTTCCCCTGTTGAGGCAGGACTGGAGTGAGAGGCCCACATGCTCAGGCCAGGGAGGCAAGGCGGTGTCTTTTCTTCTTGTGGTTGTGCGTGCTTCCTGTTGTGCATGGTAGAAGACTGGTACTGCAGGCCTGAGCCCGTGAGAGTACCAGGAAGTCTTGGGGGCGGGGTGGGGGTGGGCATCGCTCTGCCCTGAGCGATGGAGTGAGATGCTATGCTTTGGTGTGAATGTCTTCATTTCCAGAAGGGCCATGGTACCTGCCTCCTGGTCAGGTTAGCAGACAAGGCTGAGAAACGGCTCCAAGGAATTGTTCCTCCCTGCTAGTGGACATGCCATGGCATGGTCTGAGTTGTTCTTCCACAGTGAGCCACAGGGACTTGGAGGCAGGTGGGCACTCCATGCTGGTCCTGTCAAGAGAACTTGGGGTTCAATGCCATTACAGTTAGGTTTTCCTTCTTTCACATGAAACCCACCCAGATTTTGTTTAATGAGATGTTTTTTAAGGTACAGACCACGGTGTGGAGTTTTTTTTCCCCCCAAGGTGCACAGACATTTGCTCTGAGGTTTGAATCCACTCCCTAGAGAGGGCCAGCGGCTGGCTGTTACAAGAGAGCCCTGGAGGGGCCAGGCCTGGGCTCCAGAGCCGGGGCAGGGCTGAGGCTGCTGGGGAGCAGCCATGACTCATTCTGGCAGCCACTATGAGAGTGCCCTACTGTGCTAGCTAGCCTCTTCCCTCCTTAAGAGTTAGGCTGGACACCCTCCTGGCCCACGGTCACCCCAAAAGAGACTGGTCACACAGAAACAGCGATGATGATGATTTGATGACTCTGTGAATTGAAACCTTTCAGCCGTGCTATTTCTGTTGATACAGGGAGTGGTTGGGATGAAATGCTGCATATTGGTTAAGACCTCTGAGTCCCAGGTGCTCAGCATGTGGGAAATATTTTCAGAAAGTATGTATTAACTGTATAATACGAGCTGGTGTAGAGCTGGGAGTCAGTGTGTACTTCCGCCTTCCTTTCACATGTATTGTTATACAGCTGTCCAGTCATCCAGATAGCAGAGACCCATATAGCAGTGCTGGGCTGCCCAGTCCTGCCTCAGGGACTTTATAAGCAATGAACAAACATCCTAATAATAGCCCCATGGTCCAGACACTACTGTCAGTCCCATTTTAAGTGGAGAAAATGGAGATCAAAGAAGTTAGAGTACTTTCCTAGTGTCCCATAGTTGGTGTGTCAGAGCCCAGATCTCAGCCCATAGGCCAGGTCCCTTCAGCTTGCAAGCTCCCCATGTGCCCACAGCCTGTGATTACATGGTTCCTAGTTGTTGAGAACTGGGCCTATTCCTGATTGAGAGACAGCCCTCTGATACTCAGCTGTCTTAGACAGGCAGCTAGAGTGGGAAGCAGCAGGGACTTCCCAAGGATTATAAGGGTTAGACATCACCTCCCCAGCACCCTGACTGAACATGATGTTAGTAGTCTGAACTTACACTACACGGGTCCAGTGCAGTGCCCTTGAGCTGTAGCTGCTGGCCAGAGACCGTACAGTCCACACCCAGAGGTCCCATGGCATCATCCCTCGCACGGCTCCACCACCCTGCTTCGGCAGGGGTCCGGGCAGTATGGTTGATTCTGGATCAACCTGAGAGTATTGTGAAAGCCACCTCCCCAGCTTAGTACTGGTGTCAGGGTAATTCTGAAGGAGAAATTTCATTAGGATGCCGTTTGGTATTGTTCGGTATGAATGATGACTTTAGGCTGAGCAATACACTTTTAGATATTAATTTTTAATATGGCGTCTTGGGAAGTCGAGGCTTCTGTTTAATGAAGAATTGACTATTAGTCAATATAGCTCCTACCTCCAAGCCACGGCGGCTGTCAGTCCCTCACACCAGGTTTTAACAAGGTGTCTGCCGCTTGCAAATTCGCTAGAGCTCTGTAGCCTGTGTGACATAGCGAGGGTCTTATTTCTCACAGTGGCAGTTGTGTGGCTTCTGCATGGAGGCTGTCCTGGAAAGCTGGGTCATGGGTGCCATGTCCTCTCTGAGGCCTGCTCTCCAGTGCACCCCGACCTTTGTGCAGTCAGCTCCCAGCTTTGGAGAAAGGCCTCTTTCAGAATTATGAAAACAGTTCTTCGTGCGTCAGGTTAGATTTGTCAATTCACTTTGGGGTTGGTTTTGTGAACCTGGCCACTTAGAGGAGGATGTTTTACCTTTTATCAGAGTGGAAGCTGCCATTCGGTGTGTAGGTGGCTCTGTGGAACATTTCACCTGGGTCTCTAGTGGAAATCTGAAACAGTACAAATGAGCATTCGCCAGCACCTCCCTCCCCGCTAGACTGCTCTCTTTCAAGACAGGGTTTCAATTATTAATTTGGATATTTAATAAAATCCTTTGCCTTCAGTAACTTCTGAGTTTATGTGGATTGGATTTTTGCCCATGGTTTGGGTAAAATTCAATTCAAATATTCTTCATGAACAACATATGCTTTCTTTCTAGTTGAATGATATTAATAGTGATTATTACAATACATACAGTTGTTATCATTTCAGCTACAAGTTTCTGAGCATCCTGTAGTAGGCGTCATTTAAATGCTTAAGTACATGCCTGTAGTTGTGCATGTGTGTGTGCATGTGTGTGCATCTTTCCTAAGGTAAACAATCCGGTCCCTCTTTTTAGAGAGAAGACTGACCTGCAAAAATGAGGCTTAGGAGAAGCCAACACTAGAGCTCAGGGCCACAGGCACACCCTGCTTGCCTGCAAGGAGCCTCAGGCCTCCTGGTTTTTCTGCCCTTTGCCCCGGTGTTTCCTGTAGCCAGCAGGTATGATCTGGCATCAGACCAGACACAGCTGTCCATCCCACGGCTCACATCCTACCTCCTCCTTCCCCAGAGCTTAATTTTGCTAACCAAGATGTTTTCTTAAGATGGAGTGGGCTGGAGGAGGAAACTGTTGCCTGGGGTTCTTGGTCAGGATCTGGGGTTTTGAGCGCCGCCTGGCCGCTTGCCTACTCTGGGCTCTCATGCATACAGCTCATTACAGGCTTGGCTGCCTGCTCCTGAAATTCAGCAAGGCAGCCATGTCAGATGAAAAGCTGACAGTGCCCATGTGTTCCTGGTCTTTAGAAGTTGGGTCAGCGAGGTTTAGAGACTCTTTAAATATTTCTGTTTATAGGATTAGACTTGATCATCTGGGATGGAAGGGTGCTGCCCCAGGCCCAGGCTTGGCTTTTTCTTCATTTCTTTCATATGAGAGGTAGGTGTTTGACATTGCACGGTTCGAGTGTAATAAAACTTAAGTGTAGTGAATAAATGCAGTGAATTGGAGAGCTGTGGCCGCTCTGAGAGTTCGCTCCCCTTTTTTATTTTTCGGAAGTAATCATGACTTGAAAAGCAACAGATTGGTATGAGGATTGTAAGCTGGCAGCAGAAAACTCCTGGCTTTGAGGGAATTGGTAGTCTTTGGCCATTCTCTAAGGAACGGTTTTCTGTGCCTGTTTGACTCTTTGCGGTGGGGTTGACAGTGCCCTACAGTCCATTGGCCAGCTGGGAGCTCTACTATGCATGTTCATGGTGGTGAGCAAAGCCACGATGTTCTAATCCCAGGATACTTAAGAAGTCTAAGATTTCAGTGGCTCCCAGGTCTCACCACAGTACAGCAAGCACCTCAAGTTTTCCTCTAAAGATGAGCACACCACTAGGGTGTGCTCCCCCACCAGGATGTGCCTTCTGTCAGCACATGAAGAGCTGGGGCAGTCTGGTCACCACCCCTGTACAAAAGCCCAGTGCCCTAAGTACCCCGCCCCCTCCCAAGTCAGTGGGAGTGCTGTGTGCTTGCTGTCATTTTCTGTCATGTTCCATGGAACATGATCACTCTTCGTACCTCTTGGATCTTAAATTTCAGAAGTAATTTGTCACTTTCAAAGAGTGTGTCATTAATAATCATTATTTAGAACTGTTGAGTCTTCAGCGTGAGTGTTCATGTACATGTATGTGCGTGTGTCTGTGTGTGTGTGTCTGTCTGACTTAAACATCCAAAAAAATTGGTCTTGCTTGTAGCAAACAGTGCCTCCACGTTGGTAGATCCAGCCCTCCCCACCCCCAGCCCTACCCACAAGTGAGTTGTCCCCTGTCTGCCTTTAATCACATGAAGGTGGGTGGCAACAGAGACTGACCAAAGCCTGGTGTCCTGGAACTCATTAGTATTATTGGCAAAGACAGGATTATAATTGAGAATTTTTTTTAACTGATTGGAAAAAATTCCTATTTAACTATTTCATTTTATTGTCCTTACAAGAGAGAGGAGAAAGAGAAGAAAGACTTTCTCATCAAACATTTGAAACAGTAAATGAGGAACCCAAACTTCAACTCTCACTGGGTATAGACCCTGCACAGTTGTTATAAATGCTTCAAAGATGGCACCTGGTCACCCTGGGGCCAGGGGCCAGGGGAGCATCCCCAAACCTGCAGATGGGTGATGGTTAAGAGACAGCATTGCTATTCAGTGTATGCTATTGTGCGTTGTTATCCTTAACATTAAAATTCCACTAAAGCACTAATAATTACTGTTAATACCGTCTAGTGGAAAGTTACAGTAAAGGAGCAGTAGTAGAAACAGTATTTAAGGGAGAGCTGCCGGCATGATAAGAATGCAAATAAGCGTTATTAGCCTAATGATTTTGCCGTCGCCATGGTTGTGCGGCAGCAGTGTTGTGAATATGTCATCCGGCACCCGTGAATTTGGAAAGTGTGTCAAAACACAACTTCAATTAGTTTGCTCTAATTATGGCTCTGGAGAGTTTGTGACTACATCACTCCTCATTAAAAGAGAGATTTTCTTATATGGATTAATGTAATATACAAAGGAAAGTTTCAGAGTTCCTGACGCCATTTGCTCCTCTCACGAGCTTGCTCGGAGCAGGCCTGATGGATGCAGAGGGCTCCTGCTGTGACTGGACTCAGGAGATCTGATGGTGGGTGGTTCTGGTGAGACAGCTGCTGTGGTGTTGGACTGTATGAAGTGGCTCTTCCCCTGTCCTGCTGAAGCGGCCACTGCAGAGGGAGCTAGGAAGCCTTCCGAAAGCAGGTGATAGAGCCCGTTTGAGTCAGTTAAGAGATGTTTGCTACTATGGCCCTGTCCATCTGTCATTGCTCCTTTGCATGGATCTCAGAAGAGGCTTTTAGCCTGAGTGGGGGCTGTGAGTAGAGGTGGCTTGGAGGAGAGACTCCTGACTCCAGGTTGTGTAATCACTGGGGTGGTAGATAATGAAATGCCACCCCACGTCTTCTCGTGGGGGCTGAACATCCAGTTCAGTCCATGAAGTGCTTGCCAGGCAGATGTGAAGACCTGAGTTCAGTACCCAGAACCCACATGAAAAGCCAGGAGTGGTGGGTGGCATGAGCATGCTATCCAGAGACACGGATGAGCAGGCTTGTGTCTTCCCACAGTGTCATAATTTACTGACTACCCTTAAACTCGCAAGGCTGAACGGTTCTAATGACAGCAGTTTGTCATAAACCTGCCTTCCGTGGGAACTTGGCCAAGGCAAATTCAAGCTCTCTCCTTCCTATCTTAATTACTAATGTTAACCCCTGTCATACAACACACCATAAACCTGGATGTGGTTTATAGAATGAATACACGTCAGAGAGGTCAGGAGGTTTCAGAAGTGGGCTGAGAGTCCATATTGGTTAACTGATGGATCAGACCAGTGCTGGGGGAAGCTGCTGTCAGAACTGCTGAGTAACAAGTAACTTGACTTCTTAACCCTTTGGGCAAGTCTCAGCATTACTCCGAGCCTCTGTTTCTCCTTGTAGGTCTCGTGAGAATTCAGTGGGGGAGTGTAGGTAGGCCTCGCAGCTGGTGCTCCACCAACACACAGCTTGTAGTGTCCTGCTCTTCAGGGCTCGTCGTGGAAATGGGTCAGCACAGTCCTGCTTCACAGCCTGGGATCTTTCTTTGGCTTCCTTCTATTGCAGTCTTAACTCCGCAGTCTGGGAACCAGGGCAGGGCAGAGCAGGCATCCTCCTCCCACAGAGCCAGAGTGCTCTTGGGCAGGGAGCAGCTGGGAAGGGGTTAAGGTAGTAACTGTGTAAGTCTTCCAGGCTTTCTCCCAGTTCTGCGATAATTTGATGAAGAACTTCACCCTAATTAAATATTCAAATTAGGAATAAGTGTCAATATGGCTTCCCATTGCCTGGAACGATGATTAATTGTATTCAAAACTCCAGTGGCCGCTGTAATCTGAGCCGAACCATTGTACCTGATTATTCTTTGCTGCATTTGCCATGTTTTTGTTTTGAAATTTAAACCAGTAATTGATTTGCCATATGCTGTCGAGCTGCACACACTTAAAAGCCGCACAGTAGGAACTCGGGGAGCTATGATTTCCTTAGTCTTCCTATGACAGCTTTTGTTTTTGTTTTTTGGCTTATCCGATGCATTATGCTTTTGTGGGGGCAGGGGGGAATGGCCCATGAGGAAAGCTCACTGTATAGTCAGGTTGGTAGTTGGAGTCATATTGATCCAGGCAGATGGGCGGCTTGGATGGAAGTGGATCTGCGTTTGAGCTTTGCAGTTCCTCAGGAAGGTAGCGGGGCGCAGTGGAAGGAGCGTGGTTTCAATGAGAGCCTGGCTATTTTCTTTGACTTTATATGACTTTGGGCAAGTTCCTTAACCTCTGTGAGCCACTTTGTCCCCATTGTAGAATACTGTATACCTTACTGGGTTGTTGAGATGGTTGCGAGGTATGTAGAACAGTGGTAATTGTCACGGTCTCGGGTGCTTGCAGGGACAAAGCCCCTAGCATTCTCCTCCTCCAGAAACCTTTCTCCATTATCTGAGTCAGCACCTGTCTCCCACTTCTCCCTCTCAGACCCTGCATTGCCTGTATCTCGCCATGTGACATCTTTTGAGTTGTTATTTTGACACATGAATAGCTATTTTGTATCTTGAGCTTTTTCTCCCCTTCTTGGCTAAGGCCATGCAGGAGATGCTCAACAGATGTTGGCTGTTGCTCCTATCCCTCATCATTTTAAAACCAAAACCTGCAACCTTATACTCCTTTAGCCTTAGAATTTTAGAGCTTTTTGCTTTGCAGTAGATTTATGTATTTGTTTCGGTTTGTGGTCTGTAGATCCCACTGGGAGAATATGCTTTGCTCTGGCTTCCTAAACCATCGTAGCAGCTAACACGGTGCTTAGTTTATAGCAGGAGCCCAGCTAAAGACGAATGGACAGGGATGGTGAGACGGCCCAGTGAGTAAGGGCACTTGCCACCAAGTTTGTCAGAAAAGAATTGACTCTCATAGGTTGACCTCTGACCCCCCACATGTACACCATGGCACACACATAAATACAAAAATAACCAATTGTGGCCTCTTGTTAGTGAGAGCAGCCTGGTGCACACCGATAACACCACCCTCTCCCTGGATGGGGCCCTGCTCACTAGGACAGTTAGGATTCAGTTTCTGTCTGGGCGTGGAGCGCTTTTGAGTTAAGCTTATGGCACTCACTTGCCTTCACTGGTGTGGAAACATGTCACATCAGACTATAGAAGTGACAGCAGTGGCTTTTCCTGGACATGGCCTTCAGGAACGGCAAGAGAAGAAAGAGCACAACTGAGAACATGGCGGGCCGGACGCATAGCTGCTGCAGCGCTGCCTTTCTGTTTCCAAGGAGCTTTACTGTAACCCTTAAGAGCTCAGTCTGATGTGGTGCTCAGAGGACCGACCCAGAAGCAGGAGCCAGGCTAAGAGGTCTGCATGCTGGCCAGGTCCTTCCAGCTGAAAACGATCCATTTTAATTACCTTCAGGGTATGCCAGCCCCTGAGCATATGGTCCTTAAGAAGCAAGGGTCCCCAGACTGTCAGCGAGTGTGGGCACTGGCCAGGGACCTCTTTCTGACACTGTTGACCAGCTTGTAGTGTGGATGCTCCAAAAGGTGCTGATTAAAATGCCAGCAGGTGCAGTGAAGGTCCCATCCCTGTGACTCCCGCACCCCGCTCACACCAGGTGTTTTATCAGAGCCTTTTTCTTCATTAAGTGGCATTCATTAAGCACGTCCTCACACCTGGTGCTGAAGCGGTGCCTCACAGCCGACTTCTTCCCAGTGGTGTTTTGCGTGAATAAAAGGGAATTTCATTTAGCCATTTGCCAGCCCCACCACCACTTTAACTCAATTGCTATTGCTTTTGCACAATTCTTACACCGTCTTCAACTCTCCTTTGTGCACTGCCCATGGTCATGTCCCACAGTCCCACAGACGCATGATGTATGATGGTGAGACAGCCCTTTCACACTAGTGCTGTGCTGGGGGCTGCCCTCATGCCACCTCTTAGAGTCCTGCCCACAGCTTCGAGAGGCTTCCCCTGGCTTTGCCCTTGTTTCATTAAAAAACACTAGTAATGACAAGCAGGAGATGAGTGGCGTGGGTAGAGTCCACTCTCCCCTCAGGTTATTGCTGATGCATGTCCAAGAGCTGGACATCCTTCAGGCCTGTTGACACTGAACCTACACACAGAAGTTGGTTGTCCCTCAGGGCTGGTTGTGACATGCTGTTTGGAGCTGCCTAACAGCTGTGTTACAGAACACATCCAATTCATACATCCCTTCTCCTTGTTCTGCCCCGGCAATGTTAGGAGATCCTCAAAGCAGCCCCAGTTCGCTGTCTGAAGACCTGGTTCCTGGCAGCTGAGGTTCCACTCCACACATGGTCCTTTTCCACCGTCTCCCAGCCCTGACCCCTCAACCACTGTCTTATGTCTATGTAACTTTCTGTGGTGAGCTTGCAGCGTTGTCTTCAGGTGTGCCTAATCTGGGGTCTGGGAGAGAGCCCCGCTCCCTGTGTGGGAGTCCCCTTCAGTAAGGGTTCTGAATATGCCCCAAGGCAGAAGCCCTGCTCCCCGTGTAGGAGTCCCCTTCAGTAAGGGTTCTGAATATGCCCCAAGGCGGAAGTCATGTTTGTGCTTATTTTCTCTAGGCTTAGCATTTGTTGTCATTTAAAAAATATTTGTTTTTATTATTTTGTGATAATATGTATGAGTATTTGTGTGTGTGGTATGTACATGTGAGTGCAGGTGCCTATGAAATCCAGAAGAGGGTGTGGGCCCTTGGAGCTGGAGTTAATGACGGTTATAAACCACCCGATGTGGGTGCTTTGCAAGAACAAACTGTGCTCCTAACTGTTGAGCAAGCTGCCCAGCCCTCTGTTCAGTTTTTAGCTGCATCATTTCAAAGTTCATTTATTGAATTTTTTATAGTTTTTGCTGGTTTGGATTTTGTTTTCTTGTTTTGTTTATGAGACTGGCCTAGGATTGATTATATAACCCAGGCTGGCCTGGAGCTCATAGTGATCCTTCTGCCTCAGCCTCCTATATACTAGTATTATAGGTATAAGCTACCACCCCTGGCTTTGTTTATGCTTTTTTAATGTCCCTTTTAAGGAAAGTCATTTTATTTTCCAAATAGCTCAATATTGTAGAAAGTTGTGACCTTGTACCCCACCTACAATCTCAGGAACCCCTAGGTCCCTGGAGCACATACAGGAGTCTGCAGCTTCAAAAGGTGACAGAACAAAAGGCTATATGTATATGTATAGGGGACACAACATGAAAACAATAGCCATCTCCAACTGCAAGTTAGCCACTGCCTCCTAGTGCAGTCCTCAGCAGTTTGAAGAGACAGCGGGGTCTGCTGCTGCCCGGCTGCACCATCTCCATTCCTTTTGACCACTGGGTCCACAAGATTGATGGTTGCATTTAAAAAATTCACACAGACTTGGAATCAACACTAGAAAATACAGATTTAAATTAGCAAGAAAAAGGCAAACTCAAAAGAAATAAATTGTGCTGGCAACTACTGTCACATAATAAAATGTCATCTGTAACTAAAGGACTTTTGTTCAGGGCTGTCTGAGGCTCAGTGGCCATGTTAATTGAATAAGGTGCCTCACATTGACTCGGGGGCAAGAGTGAAATTTTCCTTAGCATCTCTTTAGCTGGAGTTGTTGGCAGCAGCATGATGCTCGTCTGTTACAGAAACGCCAGCCCCTCTGCACTGATCGCCCCAGAAGCAGCACCCAGCCCTACAGGTACGACCTGTCTTCCCAGGGCAGGTCCTGAGAGAGGAAAGCCGGGCAGAGGCTGCCCTGATGCCTTCCGTCAGCTGATGTTGGAAAAATTGTTATCTGAATCAAGTAACAGTTGTTGATCACTGATGATCCCCGAGACTCCCAAGGAGAGGGCAGCCTGCTTTCTAGGTTTCCTGGTCATTCAGGGGTATCTCCACAGCCCCTGTGTCTGCCCATAGACGGGGCACCTTTGGAGCCCACTCCTGTAATCCTGCTGTTTCTGTTGCAAAATGAGCACTAGCCACGGTCACCTCCTGGAATATCTTGGTGGTGTTTGAAGCTGTGTAGCTCTTGGCCCAGCTGCAGAGGGCGGAGCAAACAGACTGGCCCCTGTGCAGTCCTGTCCCTGCCTTCTCTGCTGTGGTGCACTGCTGTGACCTCGTCTCGATTTGGGAGTGCCTGGGACTGGCAGGTTCCAGTTTCAAATGTGGAAACTAGATTGTTCCCTCTTTCATGGGTGCCAGCTTGGTCCAACTAGCAATCTCCTGAGATTTGTACAAAGACCTTGAACTATTTCAGCACACACTTGTACCATAGCTTCATCTGTCCCCCAATTGTTTGATATCATTGGCTTTATAAGCAGTGCCACAAGGAAAGTATTTATTGTTTGTGTAAAGTTATCCTTGAATCAGAGGGAGCTGCATTTTCCAAACCATTAACCAGCCTAGACTGAGGCTGAGAAGGAAGCAAGTGGAAAGCCTTGCTGGAAGATTCCCAAAATTATCCCTAATTACAAGTCAAGATCAAATTTGCTCATTCTGAGATAATTTTACAGGATCTCCCCTGAAATGTGCAAGTGTGACTGTACAGGGCTCTGTTCTCAGCACTGGGAGTACCAAGGGGAGAAAAGTGATGGAGATCAAATTCTGTCCCACAGAGGGAGGACTCTGAAGTAAACAAGGTGGGGACATCATTAGAAAAGAACTCATAGGAGGGGGCATCTCTCCAAGTGTGGCCAAGGCACACTCTGTGAGGCAGCCTGGCCAGAGAAGCCAGCGTCTGGGAAGCTGCAGAAGAGTATTCCTGGCAGACAGAAATAGCGAGTGCAAAGGCCTGAGCAGGTCTGAAAGTCAAAGGGATAGGACACAAAAATCTGAAGCTGGGATTGGTGAACGGGAGTGTGGGAGGCCAGGCTGAGCTGGCAGGACCTCACAGACAGCAAGATGCAGTCCAAAGCAGGGGAAAGTCCCAGTGAAGCCTCAGGAGTCAGGACTTTAGGATGGTGGCAACTTAGGAAGGGTTTATTTGGGCTCAACACCTGAGGGTACAGCCTGTCGTTGTGGTGAAGGCATGGGCAGCTGAGGCAGCTGGCCACTGTGTCCACAGTGTCTGTGGTGGTGGTGAAGGCGTGAGCAGCTGAGGCAGCTGGCCACTGTGTCCACAGTGTCTGTGGTGGTGGTTAAGGCGTGGGCAGCTGAGGCAGCTGGCCACAGTTCCACAGTCAGAAAGCACAGATGAGCACTGCCACTCGGCTTGTTTTCTCCTTGTTCAATCAGGGACCCCAACCCATGGCACAGTGCCACACATAGTTGGGGTAGGCCTTCCCACCCCAAAGTAATCTGGAAACTTGCTTTCTGGCATGCTGAGAGACTTGTTTCCATAGAGATTCTAAATCCTATCACGTTGATAAGGTTAAACCTTGCACCAAGTTAAAGGGTTCACTCATACTTTGTGTGAGTGACAGCTACTCTGCTTGCAGCACCTTTGTCTGCCTGGAGATGACATCCTTCAGAGGCCACACCCTCCAAGGTTCTGCACTGGGATAGAATCCCACATCCCGTAAACTCTGGAGGGCAGTGCCCTTTGCTGTCCATCTGTGTGCAGTGTACTGTCGCTTGTTGGGGTTGCTGTACTACTGTGTGCCAGGGATCTTGAGTCTAACTTCAGAAACGTGGCCAGGACACTGCCATCCTGCCTGAGTGACCTTTCTATCCGGATAGTTGCCGTTCCCTCCAGAAGATGTAAGCATCTACTGTCTCTCATTCCCAAATTTCTTACTGGTTTTGCTATGGAGGGGCCTGTTCCTCCTCAATAAGTCATTGTCTATGGAAATTAAACATTGGATATAAGGCTGGCACCCAGTGTCTGACTCCAGGAACCAGAACTGGAACTCCAGACTCAGCTCCTCTCACCTGAGCACTGAGGATCTCTCCTCAACCCCGAGTCCCTGCTTCCGTCCTGAGAAGAGTGGACACAAAATATGTAAAAACTTGATTTCTGTTTAACGCTTGTCTGCTGAGAAGCTCCTTCCTCAATGCTTAGGCCTGTCTTTGTGCTCTCTTAGTTCCAGGTTCCCAGACCCACATGTCACCCCATGTATGTAAACAGAAACCTTCCTGTCTCCTCTTGTGAGCTCCTGGCTGCTGCGGCTGCTGCGGCTGCTGCCTTCTTCCTTCACCCACCTGCTTCACTCCATGGCAGAGAAGCATGGGACATACAAGTCCATTTGGGAAACACCATGCAGAGAAGTACGATGACTGAGTCAACAGCAGTTGGTACCACAGAAGGATCTAGAGGATTGAGTTCAACACTTGATTGGGTCGACAAGTATTCAATAATTTAATTACTCTGTGACAGAAAGTGTTCTAGAAAATGATGCAAAGTTGAGGTCTGGCCCTGCTGTCAAACACACCTCAGCCCTGAGAGAGAACATTCCAGCAGGTGGGTGAGGCCTCGCAGGGAGAGCAGGAATTCTGATGTCACCATCCTGTCAGCAATACCAGGGTATAGCCCAAACTTAGGCGACTGAACAATCCCTAGGCATCCATCCCTCCAGGAAGTTAGTGGAAATGTGCTCCCCACACCTGCTGGGCCCTATACTGTACTGCGATAGTTCTCCTTGACAGTATTGGCTGAAGGCAACCATGAGCATGTTGAGAGGGGTACTTGCTCTCGACATAGGCTTGCTTCTACTCTCTGCACACAGGCTCATAACCAGCTTTGTGGACTTATGGGAGGTGCTTTCCTGAGCACCTACTGGGTCCTCTGGCCCAGGTGGGACACAGTGGCTCAAACCAGGGTGCCATGCTCACTGCCAGAGGTTGCTAGTCTCCTCAGTTGACCTGATAGTAAAATCCCCACCGACTGTGGTGGGTGTGGAAGCCACTGTTCTGAGCCTGGGTGTTTTGGTCATGCTGAGGCCTGGGCCACACTGCCAGTCTCTGTGGAATACCCTAAAGGAGGAAGGAAATGGCTGCTGGTTCCTTGAGAGGGCCGAGGCTGAGGGAGAAGATGGAGGTCTCCCGAAGGACCTTCCCTGGCCACTGCACGCTGCTGCTTACCTATGGATGACATTGTGTGCTTTCTGAGTCTCCTCGTAACCTCCTTTCTCCCGTCTCTCTCAGGCACATCTCACTAACACTACCAGCTACCTTCCGAGGCAGAAACAACACCAGTACCGACTATGAGTACCAGCTCTCCAATCTGTACGCCATCTCAGGTATGCGGGCCACTGTGACAGGCCAGTGCAGAACTGTGCGTGTGGCCACCTCCATGCTGCCGCTTCTCACCTCCCCCTTCACACCAGCTTGCCCTTTCCCTGGCCTTCTCTTTCTTCTGTGTTGGGACTTAGAGAAAGGCCAAATGCACGTCTGGAAGCTAGTGATGTACAATGTGTGGGTTTCTCGGGCTGAGGGAAGGCTGAGGGGTACTCAGCATATCCTTTACCTGCCAGCCCAAGCAGGGCCCCCCGACACACAGCAGTGTTGAGCTGCCATGTTCCTGCCTGTCCTCGCCTCATGTTCTCACAGCTAGCAAGCATCCAGAGGGGCACAGCCTCTTCCCCTCACTCGCCGAGTCTGTGGTTTCTGAACTCGACCTGGAAATGGATAGTGTTACTATGGCAGGAACTTCACCAGCCCCAGTTTTCCTGTCACCTTCACTGGAGGGGGGAGGTGGGGCGGCCTCACTGCAGAACCGAGATTCATGGGGTGCGAGGCCATACAGGTGACTTGCTAAGCGCCCAGGAAACCCACAAATGCCTCCCATCGCTGGGGCCCCAGACAGGGCTGTTTGTCTGTCAGGCGAATGTGGTAAATCGTTGCCACTTACTAGCACACATCCTTAATGCTGAGTGACATTTTGAACACGGGAACATGACATTCATTCATGTCCCATAATGAATCGGTTTTTTAAAAGGTAATCTCCCTCTCTCTCCCCCTCTCCCTCTCTTTTTTTCTAAAAACTGCAACTTCGGGTTACTAAACAGATGAACTCCAACAGTGGCGTAATTCTTGTCAGCGCTCATTTCTGTCGTTATGATCACTCCCTAATAGGTTTGGAAGTGAAAGCAAAGGCAGGTTGTTCCATTTCTAGGCGACACTCCTGATGGGAGGGGGGAGCCCCAAGTCTAGGCTCTGGCTGCATTCCAGGAGCCAGGGTGGGAGGGTGAGTGTGTCTAAGAAAAGTGTCTCTGGGGAGCATTGCTTCTGCGCCATGGCTATTTCAGCAGCAGCATCAGGGAACTTAACAAGTGTGGAGAGATGGCCTGCTTGGTAGAAAAGCTGACTATTTCCCACATGCTTGGTGGCAGAGTGGTTCGTAACAGGACTGTGACACCCAGGTCCACTCCCTCAGACCGTGCAGGGACAGCGCCCTCATGCACTGACTGCTCTTCTTTGGCAGCGTGCAAATCTTAGGGTTTGCACTAGGCTGCACCGGCCATTCCTGTGTCCTCTGATGGCTTTCCCAGCTGTTGATGCTTCCTCAGCAAATGGCCCACAGGGCACATGCTCTGGTCTGGTAGGAATGTTACTCTGCCTCTGGACCGCTGCTTCCTCAGTGCAGCTTTGATGAGGTGCTGACTGGGCTCATTTCAGCTGCTGGTTTAGCAATAGCAAGGTAACAGCCTCAGGACACACGGGACGCTGCTCAGAAACTTCCTGTCCCATTAGGCAAATAACAATCTATGGGATTTTATCTTCAGAGGTAGTTGAGGCTTCAGCCCAGGCCACAGACAGCTCAAGTCTCCCTAGCAGCTGTAGGCACCAAATCAGTCACTCTGCCAGAAGCAGGCTCTCACAGTGCCACTAGAAGTACCCTGTAGGCCCTGGAGACTCCGTGACCCCAGCAGGCTCACCATGGTAACTGATCTGGGGAGGTCATCCACTCCCTTCCATCCTCCCATACTGACTACCTGTTTGACCACCCTGTCACCCCCAATATAAACACTATCTGGTACCAAGTGGCACACAGCTCAGTTTGGCATAAGGGTTTCCAGAGGTTAATCCAGAAACAGTTACGGTGATATGTGCCCCAGCCAGCCACAGTAGGGCTCTGCAGATCATACCGTGAATCATCCCGTTCACCTCCCAGCCATCAGCACAGGTCACTTCACTCTTCCAGTGCTCAGCCTTTGATGCAAACTTCCAACATGCTCTCTGTGGTCCTGGAGCTATTGATAACCATTTTTCTGACTTATGGCCCTGTCCTGAGATAAGGAGTATCGAAACAATGGAACTAGAAATGTAAAAGGCAGCCCTGTTGGATAGTGTGGGGAATTGACTCTCCAGTGGTTGTTCACTGATATCTAGTGGTGTGGATCCCTGTTCCCTGAGCCAGGACAGTCTCCTGCTCAGATGCCTACTTAGAGAGCCTTAGCTCAAAGCTTCTGTAAGCAGCAGCGGCAGGGACCATCCAGGGTGCTCCCAGGCAGGGCGGGAGGTACTGAGCCAGCATCTGTTTTGCTGAGAAACACAATGAGAGAACCCTTCTGTCTGTAGTCACATGATCTGCCAGCTGAATGTTTCCAAGGCCTTGGCCCACCAACTCCAGCCAGTTTGTTCCCTGCCTGTGAGGCCTTCCCTTTCATAGACATAGTGGTTTCTGGTTCTCAGCACTCATCAGTTTAGTCTTGATCTACTTAGTCCAGAGGATTGTTTCTTGCTCATGGAAAAGACTGAGAAACTCATTGGCTCATTGATAGAATTCTAAAATATTTATATCCCTTGTGCTGCCATATTGAAGCCCTCCCCCAAAAAAAGAAAGCTGTGAAGTGGTCCTTTGAGCCTCATCCTTCCTCTTATGGGACTGTCTTCTAGAAAATTCTTAGAGCTGCAGTCCGACTTATAAGAAGGGAGAGCACACACTAGGGTGAGGATTGTCCCTGTTAAGGTGCTCCTGTGAAGCAGGCAGAGAAGATGGGGGCATCTCTTCCATGTCCAGGACAAGGGTGTCCTACAAACTGTCTGCCTGGTGGCCTTGCTTTTTAACTAGCCATAAATAAAGTACACAGAATGTTGCCAAAAAATAAGACAGCTGAATGTTCAGTGAGATCTCATTTTTAAAATATAAGTTGGAGAAAGATTCACACCAACATGTTTAAGACATGTTCTTCTTACTGTGGGCAAGCAGTTGCCTGTGCCTCTCTCCTGCAATCCTTTCCTGAGTGAGTTCCATAGACATTTAACTATTGTCTGCATGGGCCTTTGAGATCTGAGCCCCTTGAAGGCTCCTCTTGGCCTCCGTACCCCAAGTGGATCTGACTGAATCTTTCCACAGCCAACCCTATCGACTGTCCCTGACTAATAGTTTTCTTTTTGAGCATATCTTATTTTTTAAGCTACTTTTTAAAATTTTTATTCTTTTTATTTTATGTCAATGAGTGTTTTGTCTGCATGTATGTATATGCACTGTGTGCTGCCTAATGCCCACAGAAGCCAAAAGAGGGCACCAGATCCACTGGAACAGGAGTTGCAGATGCTTATTAGTCCCAATGTGGGTGCTAGGAATTGAACTCAGGTTCTCTGAAAGAGCAGCCAGGGCTCATACCCACCAAGCCAGCTCTTCAGCCTAGCATCGCCTGTTAACAAAAAGCTCTGTTTTTGTAGTTGGTTCCTGTCAGCAGTAGCAAGAACAGAGGCACAGCTGCACTCTGTTGCCTGACATGCCTGGGATCTTTTAGGAACCCAGACTCAAGTAAAACAGGACCCAGTTGGATTTGATACTAAAAGGAATTTCAAAATGAGCCAGCATGAAGCAGGGTGGTAGTTTATTAGACTAGAGAGGCACCTCTGGGAAGCATTACACACACCAAGAAAGTGGGGTGGGCGTTCTCACAGATGGGCCTCAACTCAACAGCAGCTGTGTACAGTTTCAGTGGCTGTTGGGTTAACCTCAAAGGGTTCTTCAGAAACCACTTCCTCCCTTTTTGATAAATAAGACTGTTTTTGGACTCTGTATGATCCATGGATAAAACTCAGACCCTCTACAGTCATACAAAGGGTTTAAGGCATATACTTTCATTGTAAGGGGTTTCTGATGAGACTTCTAGAAAACTGTAGGTTTGGGGGAAGTGTGTTGGGATTTTCAGTGCTCAGCTGGTGAAAGCTCTTAGGTAGATCCCCAAATACATACAATAAAATTAACATTGTGTAAGATCCAGAGGAAACCCCAGACTCAAATAATATGTAAAGCAAAGAATGTTTATTAATAGTCCAGCCTGCTTGTAGGGTTGTTCACCTGTGTGAAATGGCGGCGACCCTGAGAGGAACATGCAGGCTCCTTTTAAGCACAGCTACGGGGAGCTTCAGAGGCAGTTAGGTTGTCTTGAGTATGATTGGCTAAGCACGCAGCAGTTATACTAGTGTATTTTTAATTGGCCGAGGTTTAGTTGTATCATCTTTGGACATATTTGCACAAGCTTGTGGCAAGTTCGGAAGTGACTCAGAAGGGGCTGCTGGATTTGTCCTTGAGACACTGTGAGGCTGGCTCGGGCCTCCTCTCTGAATGCAAGAGCATTGTGGATAAATGGCCCTTTGTGGGAGGGACACCTGTTTTGCCCTTCCCAGAGAACTGAAACCTAAACTCAGTTGTGAGAGTGGGAGAGGTTAACCCCTTCATTGGATGTGAGAAAATGATAGTGTGTGGGAAATAGGATGGGAATGTCGGTGCAGCTGTCTGTCTGTCTGGCAGTGGATTCTGGATTTGGCTTGAGATGGCATTAAGATGAAAAGCACAGTATCCTTTTTCCTGATCACAGAGAATACCCCTTCCTCCTAGAGCACTGCCACTGGGGGACAGCTCCAGGTGTGCTGTCCTGAAAGCGGGACAGAGTGACAGAGTGGCTGCGCACGCACACAGCCTTGTCTCCTCAGTTCTGCTCTGTCTGTGAGACACCCCAGATGGATGAGAATCCCACAGACACATGTTGAAAGTAGCAGGTCCATCAGGCAACTTTGTGCATGAGTGAGAGAATTATAAATATTTACATTGGGGTAAATTTCATAGCACACCCCAACTTTCTGTGCCAATAATGGTGTTTGATGAGAACAGTCCATGCAGCCCTGGGGAAAAGTGTCCCTTCTCAGTTGAAATGACCCACACTACTTGAGACCTTTGTGAGATGCATGTTAGGGCACAGC
The DNA here is from genome assembly GCA_001685095.1 of Ellobius talpinus. NCBI lineage: Eukaryota > Metazoa > Chordata > Mammalia > Rodentia > Cricetidae > Ellobius > Ellobius talpinus. The sequence goes on along the minus strand of LOJH01000470.1, from coordinate 34,096 downwards.
CTTCTGCCCACAGCTGTGGAGTGCTATGCCAGGCTTCTACCAGTAGAGGCACATCTGTGCCAGAGGGCTCCTGTGAGGAGGGACTTAGCCAAAGGGCCTCAATGTCACTGTCCTAACCCAGGGTGCTTCCTCAGGTCCATGGCAGATGTGCTTAACGAACACGCCCCCAAAGCAGCAGAAGCTGGGTTGCTCGGGCCTTTGCTGACTGCAGTTACAAGCTTTGCAAAATTGCCTATTTAAAATATTTTTTGGAAATTAAAATATAATTACATTGTTTTCCCCCTTTCTTTTCCTCCCTCCAATTGCTTTTTAAACCCCAGAAAACTAATTTTTTTCCAAGAAAAACTAACGTGGGAGTTTAAGGTAGTAAAATTAAGGCAAATATGAATGAAAGCTAGCAAGCTAGGGAACCCAAGCTTTCCCACACACAGGCCCCGAGGAGGCGCCACAGGACGGAAACACCAGGACCAGTGCTGAGCAGAGGTGGGGACTCATCTTTGTTCACCACCCAGGCAGGTAGCCCCACGGACAGCATCCCTGACCTCACCCAGAAGTGAAAGCCACACCCAGATCTGCCCTGGCTCACTGTCAGGGCATGATGGCGTCAACTCCCCACTCCCCAACATTAGGTTACCCCCAGCCACCCAAGTCTTCTCTTTGATTACTAGAAAAACCATCTTCCTGGCCTCCATGGCTACTCTCTTGAAAACCGACTTCCTTTCGAGGTGCTTGATACCAAGGAGGACTGAAGGTGCTTGGGTCAAAGTCCGGCGGTTTCTCCCAGTAGAAGGGGGGACAATTTTATCTGAAATACAGATCTATGGATGAGCTGTGGAACTCTGTCGTGGGCTGCGAAGGCACGAAGCAATTAAAAATAATTAATGATTTCTGAGGATCAGCCTTTTTCCATGCAGTTTTAATCCAGTTCTCATTTAAATTGGAAGATGGACATTTAATTATCAGTATTATGAAACTCGTGATTTATACATTTCATCCAATGAGATAAAATTTCTGCCAGCAGCTCTTCATCTTGTGGTGAAAAGACTGTGTGTCTTGCGGGGAGGGTGCTTTATGGCAAAGAGTCTGTGTTTCTTAGAGGCTGCTTGTTTAAAACCTCACCAGCCACACAAGCAGAACACTTCATCCCAAGCACTGGTCCTTTCATTTGGAGTGATTGGTGTTCTCTCTCTCTCTCTCTCTCTCTCTCTCTCTCTCTCTCTCTCTC
>LOJH01000470.1:0-32816 GCA_001685095.1 Ellobius talpinus | reverse complement strand
CTCTCTCTCTCTCTCTCTCTCTCTCTCTCTCTCTCTCCTCTCTCTCTCTCTGTGAGGAAGGAGGGTGAAAAATAAAACTGGGTGTGATTGCTCCTACCTGTAACCCTAACTCTTCGGAAGAAGCTACGTGTGAGGGTTGTAGTGAGCTCTGGGCCATCCTGAACTGTAGAGTGGGACCGTACTGCCCAAACAAAACATTGAAAGTAAGTCTTGTGCCTCAGTGAAGCTTTGCAGAGTTGGAATGAGAGATATGAGGCTCAGACAGCAGGGAAGCCCTGATCTCCTGTGTGGCGTGCTGTTTCTGGCCACGGTGCAAAGGGTTAGTCTTGGGTAACAGGATTTGCACCTGGTTCCACTTGTGCATATGCTGTAGGTCTCCTTTTAGCTTGTGCATGGGTTGAGTGGGTCACTAATGGTTGCCACCAAGGAAAGAACCTTGTGTCTCTGTGGGAGTGCACGAGGGATGCTGCCTTTGTGTTCCCAGTGTCCCTATGGCCTTTGTCTTTGGTGGACATGCTCCCCTGGCCTGAGTGTGCTCTGTTTCCCTTTATCCTCTACTGGGGTGCTCAGGAACACCTGGGATGAGTTAGAAAGGTGTTAGGTGAATGCCTGGGTATGCAGTGAAGGCCCCAGCAGGGAGTAACAACCTGACACAGCCACAGAGTGCAGTGTGTAGGGAAAGTTCCTGAGTGCAGTGAGAAGCATGACTGACAGCAGTGCTCAGGTCAGGAGGGAGGTAAGCGGTGGCAGAGGTGAGAGAAATTTTGTCACCACTTGTTCTGGCCATGACTCACCTTGTCTACCCATCTGCCCCAGCTCTGACTGACAATGGCATTGAGTCTAAAGAAAAATATAATAAGGAAAAGGAGAGCTGAACAGGAGCGGACGGGGAATTGATCAGCCAGCGTATTTGTACATCCTGATGTAAAGGGGTGGTTGACAGGTGGCCAGGCTCGCTCTGTACACAACCATGTGTGTGCTGTCAGGCGCACGCACACTGCCTCGTTTCGATTGATGAATTGCCTGCTTTCTTGATTAAACCTTCCGTCACTTAAGAAACAAAAAGCCTGTGTTTAGATGGCAGAGTGGGACATGTCAAAAAAATCTGTCTCCTTTACCTTTGTGCAGATGTGGGCACAGACTGTAACATGTATTATTAAAATGAATGTGGCATTTACTGTGCATTATTCCTTCCCTGGGAGAAAGGACTGTAAATTATATGCTAATAATAAGCTTTAACCCTTTCGAAATGCAGGAAGATTTAAGAGTGCAAATACTCACAAAGGCCTGGCTAATTGGATGTGTTTTTGTACATTCACCATGGTCGCCATGTCACAGGAGTTAATGAACACTCCGCACAGGCACATTCACAGGGCACTCAGAGCTCAAGCCTTCTGGAGCTTTATGGCTGCTAGTGTCTCCACAGAACTCCACAGAGGGACTGAGCCTGACCCCCTGCCCATGGCTGCCCAGTGCCCTGTAACTCCGCAGTGCTGAGTGTCGGTATGGTCCCTTCTCTTTCTCTGCATTCCCCACTTCCTGAGGCTCGTGGTGCAGCCCAAGCAGGTGTCTGGACATGCTCAGTGCCTTCCAGCTCTCCTGCTTGACCAAGCCTTTTCTAACCCTCACTTCCCACTGCCCAGGTGGGAAATGCTTTCTCCAAGCACAGCTTGGGTCCTTTATTCTTCTCAGGTCAAATCTGTGTGTCTCCCCAAGTCCCCAAGCCATTAGTGACTGCTACCCCCAGACCCCACCTGACACATTGCACACAGCTGTGTCCTGCCAGCCTGGCCTCTCAGTCTTTGCCTTTGTCTCTGCTTTTCCCAGGCACAACAGCAGTTCAGCCCACCTCACCTTTCTGTGTCTTTCCAGAACTATCTTCAAAGACCTATTGTCAAGCTTCTCTCAAAGCCTTTAGGGTCCCCTCCAATCTAGCCTATGCTGAGCATCGTCAGCAGACCAGAGTCCTGTTCAAAAGCCTGGGGGTAGCCTTCTTCCCTTTCTAAGCCAGGACGATATAGGTAAATGAAGTCCACAGAAGGAGCAAGGCTGCTCACCCTCCCTTGGTTATCAGACTCCCAGGGCCATAGCAGGCCCTGTGCTCCTGTGATCAACAGGAGACCTGTTGACAGAGGCTGTCACGTCACTGACAGGACACATGTTCAGAATCTTGATACATGCTTCCCAGCTTTCAGAGAGAGAGAGAGAGGAGAGACAGAGAGAGAAAGCTGCTGGGAGCAGGCTCCCAGGTTGTACACTGAATAACATACTTGAATAGCGTCCCCTGGAGCCTTGAATTATGCTAACTCAGGCAGGTGACACAATGCTATAGCTACCTGAAAAATACAAGAATTGTCCAGCCTCATCCCCAATGCTGGGAGGATTCAGAGCTTGGTAAAAACAATTTGCAAGACAGGAAGCTGTGTGAGAATATGGGTGCTCTCTGCAGGGCACTCTCTCTGCAGGGCGTGATCTGTGGAGGAGCCCAAAGATTTGTGGGGAGTTATGACTCGGGATATCCTGGCCCGTGCCTAGCATGGCCTTCACTGTAGCTGTAGCCTGGTTCTCCCTTACAGAATTCTGATGGATATGGTCTCTTCTGAATGTTAGAGAAAATATGTCCTCCCTGACCCCAGGCAAGAGAAACGGGCAGTAAAGGCTGTCCACCACAGTTCAGCCAGCACCTCTGGAAGCCAGGATGCCGACAAGCATCATCACTTAGAAGTGGCCTGTTTTCCATGGCAGACAGCCCACAGGCCCTTCTGGGGAGGCGACAGGATGACGGCTCAGGGGCAGGAAGGAGGGAAGTGCCAGGCAGGCAGAGCCTGCCAGCGTCTATAAAATCTTCCTGTATGTGCCTTTGGTGTCTGCAGGAAAAATGCCTGATGGGAGCTGATGGCTGCCGAGGCCTCTGTGTGCACTCTGCAGGTGGGGGAGCACCAAGACACACTCCAGTTTCGTCACTGTGGAAAATAAAAAGATTATGAGGTGGCAGGTACTTTAGAGTGCTTAAGAAGGTGGCCGCCTCCCACTGTGCCCTCAGTCTGTGTTTGATTTGAAAGCCTGGTGGAGCATGGGCAGCAGTGCCTTAAATCTATAGGTGAGGCAGACAAGGGGCCTTGGGTGGACCTTGGCAGGGACTTGCAGAGCAGCTTCAAGCCTGAGTTCCCCCTCCAGGGATCTGAGGAACACCAGGATTGGATGGAAGCTCATCTCCCAGGTCAGCTTGGCAAAAACAGCTGCAGTTGTCTGAGACAGGTGTGGTCACACCCCTGTCAGGGCCACAGGTACCATGGATATGTGCAGCTCAAGGTGGTACAAGATGCTGCCTGCTGCTATACATCCACAGGCCTTAGACATCATGGGCACTCTGCCCAGACACTGTCCTGACAGAAAGTCTGGGAACTCCTTCCTCCCCGGTGTTTACTTTCTCTGTCTGGCAGAAGACACCATTTCAGACCTGGCCCAGAACATACTAATAACCAAGGACGTGTACTCAATACTAGCTCTTTATCTGCTGTTGACACCTCTGCCAGGGTTTGCTGTGGACACTGCTCTAGGACGGGCTGTGTGTTTGCCCTTTGTTCTCCACCGGTGTCTCTCAGTAATAAGCCATCAACTAAGAAGGGGAGAGGGTGTGGCTAAGATAACTTCTTTCATTTAAATGCATTTAGGGAGCTGAAGTTAGTTTTACTTTATTAAAATGGACTGAGTTCATTGAAATAATGAATTTAATAATACCTACCCCTCCCCAGTACTTGGTATATGCGGGGCTCACCTGTGGGCATTTTTTTGTGCATTTTGTCAGTAATTTAAAATATCCTTCCCAAGATAACCCTTTCTAGGTGGTAAAGGGAGTTTGGCGAGATGGACCTACCTGGAGTTGCACCCAGGCCTGAGATTTGAATCCAGGTTTGTACATCAGGCCCTGAGGCCATGACTCTTGTTCAGTCCAAGTTGCTGTGTATTTCTTTCCCCTTGTCAAACTGAAAGCTGAAAGTGCACAAGCCCAAAATGTTTAATGCATGTGTCAGTTTGGGCTTCAGTGCTGTTTGAAGTCACAAGTGGCCCCATCCTCTGGGACCTCACTGGAGAGAGACCTTGAACATGTGGCTGATAAATATCTCTAAGTCCCAAGGGGTTCAGGAATGATGGGCTCTGGCTGGGCAGAACCAAGATTGGGGAGCTTGGGGCCTCTTGGTTGGAAGTGACCTTGGACATGGAGTGAGTACTTCTCTGTTTTTGCTTCCCTATCTGCGAAGGGGTCTGTGGGTGGGTTTTGGTGAGGATTGGAGCCATATACAGGCACAGACTCCACAGGAGTGGTGCTGCTGCCATAGCACTCTGAGCCCCTGCCAGCCATCCTTAGGCCCTTTCCCAGACAGGTAAGAGCTATAGGAGGCACCTTCAACAACTCCCTATCAGTAGGTGGGGCCACACTGATTGCTGTGTAAGTCTTTGTCTAGAAATCTCTGAGCGCTAATGTCCCCTTGTGGGTCTGTGAACCGTTAATTGATGGTGAGTGGTCCCAAGCCCACATGCCACATGCTGGGATTGAACCCTCAACATTCCTCTCCCTATTGGGAGCTTTACTGTTCCCCGAGTTCCTACTTCTGACCCCCAGTAGGGGTCCCACCTGAAGTGGTGGCACTTCCCTGTCACCTGTCTCTCCTTCAGTCTCTAGACCAGGCCTTCACAGGCCATCCTTCACTGAAGCCAGAGCCGGGAAAAGTGCACAGCTGCAGTGGCTATGCTCCAGCCACCTCTGGGTCCCCAGCGGATGGCCCATGATTCGCCAGCCCACTTCCCCTCCACCTCACATGCCCCTCTTTCTCCATCCGCCTGGCCTCGTAGGATTTGAGGCTCAGACTGGCATCGTAAGATTTACCAGGCAATGGCGCAGGCATCGGCCGACCAGCTGCACAGGTGTGGGTAATAAGCTCAGAAGCTACCTAGTGTCTCACACCAGGGTCCGTCCTTCTCTGGAGACAAATGCATCTAACTTCTGACAGCTGCACAGAGGAGACCTCAGCCCACTTAAGAACAGTGGAGCTGCCACCAGAACACCTGAGTCTATTCCAGCCCCCACCTCATCTCATCTTTCCTTTAGTGCTGCGCTGCATGCCCACTGTGTTCCTTCCTTCCTCTTGGTTATAGTCAATGATGATCCTAAGCCCCTTTGTTATTTATTTAAAGCAAGCAAACAAACAAATAAAGCACCTTCCGTCCTCCAGCCTGGTATTGGGATGGAATTATTTATCACATGTCACAGAGAACGAGGCTCGTCACACTCAGATTTGTCTTAGCATTGTCTCAGAGATAGTGAATGATGCTGAACTAGCCTCCAAGGTGAGATCCTTTGTCAGCGAGCGCTTTCTCACGCCTGGCATGCTTTATAGCATGAGCAATCTCTTGATCCACTGGCGAGGCAACATCTATAATCTTGAATGAGAGAGTAAAGCTTGCCTTGTTGGCCCTACACATCGCTTCTGGTGACACCCATAGGCATCCTTAATTGCTCACTACCTAGAGGCAATAAACACTCTGGGCTTTTATGTTCATTCCCTTGTGTGTTTGCTTGAAATACATCCAACGCCAGCAGAACTCTGTCCTTAGAGAAGGTCCTTTGTCTTGAGAGTCAGCTGGTCCCCAACTCTTGCTGATATCACCTTTGAAGGCTCAGGGCAGACGTCTTCTTAGGCTAGTGATCTTCTTGGTTGCTTTTGGTTCTTGCAAAAGTTTGACCTTATGCTTGATTGCCCAGGTCTAAGGAGGGAGCCCAACCTTTAGCTAGTGTTTTGTTCAGTTGTCATTCAGGGCTGGAAAGATGGTTCAGTCAGGAGAGCATTTGTGTGAGGACCTGAGACCAATCCCCAGCAGCCATGAAATGCTAGAGAGAGGAGACAGAACTCTCTGGAGCTCACTGGCCAGCAGCCTAGCCAAGGGCTCCAGGCCAGCCAGAGACTCGGTCTCAGAGAAACTGAGGCGGATGGCCTTCTTGAGTAATGACACCTGAGGCTGACCTCTGTCCTCCGCACATGCACACACACTAATTGTTTTCACAGCCAAAGTTCAGGGTTCAGCTAGGAGAGCAAACCAAAGACATCTCATTTCCCAGCACGCTGAGCACCCAGCCCCAGACCAGGCATACAGGAAGTACTCAATACTGGTGATCTTATTCCAGAGAGGAACTGGTCTTACTGTTCCTGTCTTGATGCTGTCCTGTCCAGATGTGTGAACAGAGACAGGTTATGTAACCGCGTTTCCATTTTCTCTTTTATAAGTTTGAATCACATTTTTCTCTTTTGGTTTTATCAGATTAGAAATAACATCCGCAAAGGGCACTCCAGAAATGATAACTGCTATATGTGCCTTTAACCTGGCCCAGAGTTCTACTTTCACTTGGCCTGCTGTGCAGACTCCCCAGGCTGCTAAGACAGCTATGAAGTAAGGGGCCTTCTGGTGTCCTGCAGGGCAGAAGCACCCTCCTGCCTCTCACTGATTGCCTGAGACTCCAGTTTACTGGGTAAAGATGATTTAAGATTTTAAGGTTTGCGGCCTTGGGTTCCTTCCTCTGGTCCTGCTCAGCTTATCTAAGATAGAATTTTACATGTGCCCAGCCTTTAAGTGAGGTTTCTTCAGATTCCTTCCTGCCCAGCTACACCCCTCCCTAGACTCTTTAGAAAAATAATACCAATAATTATAAAAAGCCCCTGTCCTTGCCACTGGAACCACTCTGGTCATGTTACAACCCTCTTAAGGGCTCAACACCGACACAAGCCATCCCTTTCTGAGTCGTTTTAGTTTGAGAGAAGATGCAACAGCTTCCTCTCCTCTCCAGGCGGAAGATCATGGTCACTGTTAAAGATAAGGCTGAGAGGCTGCGGTGGTTCATTTCTTCAGGCTACTTTAAAAAAAAAAAGGATATTATACCTTTTATTTTGATTTAATGAGGACAGACATTTTAATCAGAGGTTAGTCATTTATTGTTGCAAACTATTGTTTTGATTCATCATTTTTGCAGATAATTAAATGGTTGAGTTGGCACAGTGTGTCTACTTTATTAAAACAAGTAATTTTGGGGGGGAAGAGATGCTATTTTTTGGATCACTGCACAAGAATTGCTTTTATCTTCATCTCCGAACACAGTTTTCGGTTATTGGGCAGAAAGCGCTTGTGTTCTTTCTGGCCTAGAGAGGACTGGCCTTGCCAGATTGGATGTTGGCCACTCTGCCCTTTGAAACAAGAGCTTCGATGTAAATCCTACGCTCTTACCTTCTCAGAAGACTTGGGTTTTAATTGGATTGGGGGAAAGCCTACACGTTATGGACTTTGCTGAGCAGCAGTTCTTAATTGTAGCCCTGGCTGTGGGTGGAGTTTAAAAGTCAATTACTGCTGGTCCTATTACAGTTTACACACCTCGGATTTGAGAAAGTCTGTCACTTAGTACAAAAATGAAAAGGTTACGCGCACCAGTTGGCGTGCACCTCTGACTCTCCATTTGTAAACGCGTTTGCTACACGTATTTGTATGTTTGCAGCGTGTAGCTTTGGGCTCCATCTACCGCTGGATTCCTCACCAGGACTAACCTTTAAGACCGGCCTTGAGAGCCACTCACAGCAGTGCTGGTCACAGCCCTTCACCTGGCCATCCAGTCCACTCGTAGGCACTGTGGCTGGCTGGTGCCCTGGGGCGGGGAGCTAGTCCAGCGAGGCCCTGTGCCGCCTGTGTTTCTAAGGACAAATTACTCACAACATTCGCTTTCTTTGATTTTCCCCATATCTGTGCCCTGAATCAGTTAATTCACTCATTAAAAGGATTTATTTTGGGTGTACCAATTAAAACTTTGGAGGCTAATTTTTTGCTGAGCAGTGCAGACCTCTGAAAGCACAATTTAGAACAGCGTCTGCCCTTTTCCACAGAGAGCCGTCTGCAAGGACTGTAACCCCTGAGCTGAGAGAAGTACAGACTGCTGTTCTTTGTCCTCGGCTCCCAGCTGCTGTGGTGTGCGGTGTCTCAACCCAGCCCACCCATTGTTTAAAGGTGCCTCCAAGGCTGCAGTGTCCAGCCCAGCCCAGGAGCGCGCCTGTTTGTTTGCTTGCAGGAAGCCTATAGTTAATTTTTTTAATAGGAAGCTGCTGTGTAGTTTGGATATTTAAACAGTTATTAACCGAATGACAATTAACAGATTGCATAGACAGATTTTCTTTTGAAAACCTCTGAAATTGAGTACAGTTTGCAAAACTATCACGGCATAGTAATGACAATGAATTTTGATTTCCCGGAACTGATATTAGACTCTTTATTAAACTATGTGCATCTGCTTTTAATTTACTCCAAATAATTGGAAAATGCAATGAAGCTTTCCAATTAAAGCACGGCTTTATGCTGTTTAATAATACCCCCATAATATTATAGCTTATGAAGTGACAGGTGAGTTGGTATATGAATAAAACATAAAGGCAGCAATAAGGGACAGAAAACCAGAGACAGTTGTGGGGATTTTAAATGCTGGGTGTAATTTGCATATATTAATCTCTTCTTTTCAGCCTTATCAGGCGTTCTTCAGTATTTGAAGTTAAAATAGCGTTGACAGGCGGGAGTACGCTTAGTTTTTTCAAGGATTTATTACTTGTATAATTTCTGATCTTTAATAAGCAGATATGACTGATCCTCATACTTCTATAGAAATCGGTTAATTGTTCCAGATGGCGTGTACTGATTATGCAAAATTACTTTTCACACCGTTTTTTTTGTGATGGAGTTTAGAGTAAAATTAAATTTTTTATAGCCTTCTTATCATGCTGTTTTACAGTGGTTTTTCCACAGAAGTTGAATTTAATCTACTATATTACATTGACCAGCACAGTTATTCTAATGTAGCGCTTTGTGATTTGACAAAGAATAATAGAACACATTGCTCATTGTTCATCACTGTGTCCCTAATAAAAAGGAGCTCCTGTACACGGAGCGTGGCTGTTATTTATGAAGAATGCCCTCGTTTGTGCCATTAAAAACGCAAAATTGTGTTATGGAATAGTTCCTTTTTGGGAGAGGCTATCTGGAGAGAGTGGGTGGAAACAGGCTTGCTGCTTCCCAGTTCACATGCAGGGGAGGAGTCTTCTTTTAATGACTGCTGTATTTGAATTGTGTTACTTTCTTCTTTTGAGGGTGGGGGGAGCCTGCATAATCTCATTCTATTAAGAGAAATGTCACGGGTTGACTCATCTCGATTTGCATAATCCCAGAAGCCTTCCATAATTGAATAGCTTGCATAAAAGGTGGTCACACTTTGGTGCAGGGCATCAGGAAGAAGAAAGAAGCATCAGGAACGATTTAGTTCTCACATCTTCCAAGGTGTCAGTTTCTTGCCAGGCATCTGAGCACCATGGTATCAGGTCTGAGTCTGAGTCATCCTTGCTCCCAGTGATATTCATGTCAGCCAGTCCTGGCCAGGTCCTGAAGCATCTCCATCTTCAGGTTTGCTGCCAGCAGGATCTGAGGCCCCTCACAGACTCAGCCAAGGAGGGTCTCCACCCTCAAGTCACTGCCTTGATTCAAGGGTCACGTAGGTGTAGCTGGCTTTCTCTTGCATTAAAATTCCCCCTTTGGTTGGGACTGGGTTTGGGTGTAGCTCAGTGGCAGAGCACCTGCCTACCATACCTGAGGTCCTGGGCTCCATCCCCAGAACTTGGAAAAAGAAGAAATCTCACTAAGCTGTGTAGTATTTTAAATACAGTACAGATAATCTGAAGTTTGACTTGTTTTCAAAAGAGACCCTCTGGCATCCTTTTGTAGTGACTCACAGTTCCCTGCGTGGCCAGCACCCCAGCGCTCTGCAGTCATGGAGAACATGCTCTGGTTTGAGCAGACCTGGAGAGGATTTAGCTGTTTAAGGAATCTAAAACCCTCATCCCCAGGGGAAACCAAACTCTTCTCTTTTAACATCCCTCTTCCGGTAGCCACACCAAGTGGTCTTCACACGGGGCCCTGGCATGGAAACAGGACAGACACCTCTACCTCTGGTGAACCAGAGGCAAACAGAAGGTTGTGACCACAACAGAGTGTGCCCATCTGAATCTGCTGGGGTGAAGTGCTGGGCACGGGCAGAGGGCAGCACTTGGGGAAGAGTGCTGGTGCCTGGGTGCATCTGTGACATGTCCAGTTGCTGAGTCCAGTCTTCAGAGTATGTTTGGCGGGATCCTGTTTTCATTCTAGTCTGAAGGAAATTTAAGGTAAAATCTATGTGGCTACAACCCATGAAACCACACAGGAAGAAATACAACTTGGAACCCTGGGCAGTTGCATTTTGCAGTCCCAAGATTCTGTTTCTGTCTTCCTTCCTTCCACAGTACTTCCAGAAACTTAGGATCTTTCACATATACTCTTTTGTAAACTACAAATGGATTTTTTAAATGAAAGTTATGCAAAAAGGGAATGCATAAATCAGACATGATTAAAAATATTTGTTCTAATGCAGTATAATTTGGTAGTAATGTGTTCATCGGGATAGCTTACGGCTACATTAAGTGGACAGGCTTTATATGGATTCTCTAATTTTAATCTTCAAAATGCTATCTAATGTCTCATTAAGACTTGCATATAATGTATCTTAAGTACAGTCATTAAATATAGTTTAGGGAGATTTATGTTCAGATACTGCTTAAAGATGTTTTAATAGGCCCATTTACTCTGATGATATTAATGAGCTCTTAATCCAGCTGAAGCTTCTCAAACTAGTATTAAAGACTCCAGCCCAAGTTCAGAGACTTGAGATTGATACCTGCTTTGGACAAGTGCCCACAGCTTACCCCACTGACTCTTGCCAAGGCCTGGCATTTTGGAAAAGGGCCTTCCCTTGCCTTGCCATGATTGCTGTCCACAGTGATTCTCAGGGTCAGTCTCCTTGTTCCCCCAAACCATGTGCAGAAAACACAGGTGCTAACTTGACCAAACCTTTCATCTCCAAGGTCATTTGAGAGGCCACCAGCGTCACAGGTAGAATGAGGAGTTAAAGGGGCTGTCACCATCCTTTTTGTGGGAGCATCTGCCAGGTGAGGCAGGCAGAGCCTGGCATCCTTATGGAGCTGCCTCGCCTCGCTCCACTGTGAACGTGCTGTAAAAGGTCAGATGGGTGTGCTTCCATCTTTAGGAGTTCAGCATGGCTGAAATATACACAGTGAAGTAGTCCTGCTACTTCAGAGGCCTGACGAGAGGTTACCCTGTGAGAACAGGTACCCCCAAAGCAGAGCAGGCTGTTTCTCAAGCCCCACTTTTAAATGTTTCTGTTTTGCCCCTTCTTTAGAGAATTATTGAGAAGCACCTTTTGGGGGGTTTCAATTATTTTTTTAAGTGAAAGGGGAGAAAAGAATAAATGTGTGAGTTCAGAGACTTTTATAATTACTAAATTTGTTTGTTATAAAAAGATAATAGCAAATTTCTTCTTTTCGTAATTGGACATCTCTTCCCTATAGGCTAATGTAGGCACAGCCCGTGCATACACAATCCTACTTCTGAAAAGCCATAACTAGCTAATAACAGCCACAGTGTCATCAGAGAGTAATGGCGTGCTGATTAGCATAATTAATGACAAATGGTGGTGCGGAGTTGGTGGATTGGTTTAGCGGATGATGAATGCAGCGAGGCCTTGGCTGGGGCCTGCCAACGAGGCCTCGCTGGCTGTCAGCCCTTCTGTTCTCGCCCAGGCAGCTCTCATTAGTCACGATGGGAGGTGCCAGTTTGTGTTCTGTTGCAGCTCCCAAAACTTAATAATCCAAGCAGACGTGGTTTCCTTTTTGCCTGTGTATTTACTCACAAAATTCTCTCCTCCCCTGTTCCCACTGTGGCCGGAACATAAGTCCCCACTGTGTCTTGGTCCTTCCTGCCTGAAGGAGGAACAAAGGGTGGAATAACAGCGAGGTCTTGTGGCTGGGCAGCACTTCTGTTTACCAGTATTTGTAGAGGGAACCGGTAGGCTATACATGCTGTCCTGATAGAAGACCCGCGCATTTATCTTCCACTTGATTAATCAGACCTCATTTGCATTTGCAAATGAGGCTGATAAAAATGGGTTTACCTTTTAACCTTTAGAGGGAAAAGCATTTCTCTGCAAGATTTCTTGGGAGACCGCTCCTTAACCGATAAGAAGTAACTCCTTTATCAATAAAGATGAAAATCCTTCATTTGCATTAGTGAGTGAGACTAATTATTATATAGTTAATTAGCATCTGGAAATGAGGATTATCTTAATTACAAAGCACAATTTCCCTAATAGCTGCAAAACTGTAAGTTTGATCTGTGTGGAAATTGGTAACTATTATTATGTAATTAGTGCTAGCATTAATAGTGCAGAATATTTAGAAATAATTTGCATATGCAAATGTCATTTACCTGAGCCAAACAAGTGGACCATTAATGATTAGAGCATGATGCATCCAGACTGAAAGTTCTAGGTCACCGAATGGAACCCATCGTGTCAAATGTCTAGATTAGAGGTGGGGTCAGCAAGGCAGTCCAGCGGATTTTGCTTTAACAAGAGTTAATGGCTGAGTGGTTTCATAATGATGCCACCTGCTCAGGGAACTGGCCTTTTGACTTTGATTTCTCTGAGTCTGTCAATGTCCCTTGATTCTTAGAAATAATTTACACATTAGCAATTCTGAATTTGGGATCTTTCCCAACTGATATACATAGACACACACAAAATAAAACTTGTTTAAGTAAGTACGTGTGTGTGTGTATGTGAGTGTGTGTGTATGCACACGCGAGTGTGCACATACCAGGAGCTCCCGTGGAGGGCAGAGAACAACTAGCGGGAATCAGGTCTCCTCCCATGTTTGTTCTGGAGATTGAACTCAGGCCTTTAGGCTTGGAGGCAAGTCCCTTAACCACAGATTTATCTTGCCCGCCCCAATACACTTTTTAAACGGTGATGCATGCACCCAGAGCGCAGCCAGCTGTAAACTGGTGACAGAGCTCTGTTGTAGAGTGTGAGTCAGTCTTTCTTGAGTTCGTCTTCATGGCTCTGGAGGCTCCTCATCTCAGAGCTGATTCTTTTGTCTGTTCTCCCTGCCCCTCCTCTCCCTCCTCTCTCAGATTGTTGCAGTGTTTCTCAAAGGTGTGTACTGTGGGGATGTGATCTTAGAGTAGATACAGTAGCCTTTAAAACCATTTATTTCAACCCAGCAGTGGTGCACACACCTTTAATCCCAGCGCTTGGGAGGCAGAGGCAGGCAGATCTCTGTGAGTTCGAGGCCAGCCTGGTTTACAAGAGCTAGTTCAGGACAGACTCCAAAGCTACAGAGAAACCCTGTCTTGAAAAAAAAATCTATTTCATCCATAATAGCATACATTGGGTGCCATCATTCAGAATATTAAAATGTGTGTAACCATCAGCCTTTGTTGAAGTGTACTGTAGTAACAAAAAGTCCCCTAGCTTTATCATACCCCACTTTATGTGTCTGTCAGATTACTCACTAGTTGGCTGGGACCCTGTTCCAGGTGTCCTTTCATTCTGGGGTCCAAACTGAGAGTGCAGTCCCTACTGTAGCCGTTTTCCTTACATGCAAATGAAGCTTTGGACCAGATGCACCTCCTGGAAGCTACCCCTCAGCCTCTCTTCTCAGAGCCCCTTTTGAGAGCAGACACTTCATAGGAGCTGGACCTCAGGTGTCCCATAATGGGCCCCCAGCTCACTGGACATGAGCTTGGCCAATGCTTCTGTGTAGGAGGCTAATGCAGTGGGGCCTGGAGGGAAACAACGCTGTTGAGAGTGCATACCGCTCTAGCAGAGGCCCTTGGTCCACTCCCAGCACCACATGGTCTGGTGTACAGCTGCCTGCAACTTCAACGACAGTGAGACCCAGTGCATCTGGCCTCCCTGGGTACTGGTGCCTATATACCTTCACACCAACACACACAAATACATACACTTAAAAATAACAAAAAATGAGCGTTTTTTTTTAAAAAGAAAACAAAAGAAGTGATACAAGGCTCTTTGCCAGACACATGGTTCATTTATGGATTTTAGGTTTTTTTCTCTTTGTTAGATCAAAACCAGTTGCACACCACTTCCTTTTTGAATTATAAAAGTCCCATGCTCACACTAAAAACAAAAGTTGAAAAGAAAATACATGAAAGTGTGGGAAGAAAATAAATGCCACTCAGAATCTCTTTGCTCAGAAAAACAATGTTTTAGAGACTGTCCTTTCTTGACTTTTTATTGGCAGGTGGCATTTATATGCAAAGGTAATTGTCTGTTCTGGATATTTTTAAATTTTACTTTAAATTTTAAAATTTTAAAGTAAAATTTAAAAAATTTTACAATTTTGCATACAATATTTTATGCAAAAGGACTTTTGGGGGTGAGAGATATATATTCTATATCTTGCTTCTTGAGGAGGGTTGCCATATAACTCGGCATTCTTCAAAACCCACTGAGCTGTACTCATAAAGGTCCTGTGTTAAGTCACAATCGCACTCAGAACCACATAAAGGTCCCATGTTAAATCACAATCTCACTCGGAACCGCTGTGGCTTCTGAGGTGCTGCGATGATTTCCCGAACCCTTCGCCTTTGTGGACAGCCAGAGCTTACACCTGAGTTTGTAAAGTCCACGGGGAGTTGGCACCTGTAGTTGGCTATTCCTGGAGGTGAATATGTAGGTGAAATGGGTCTACCCATTGTAGTGTCTTGTGATCAACTGCCCAGCCCACTGGTTGAATTAGTTTACATTGCTGGCACATTCAGAAAAGGAGGTCCATTTCGGTCCTGCCTCCAGGCCTCACAACTGGCTGCTAATGTCTCAAAGGCTTGTCTGTCTGCAAGGGGAGTGTGACTTCATGTTTGTTAGTGTGTGACTGCGCTTTCCTGACTTCATGTTAGTGTGTGACTGCGCTTTCCTGGCTTCATGTTAGTGTGTGACTGTACTTTCCTGACTTCATGTTTGTTAGTGTGTGACTGCACTTTCCTGACTTCATGTTAGTATGTGACTGCACTTTCCTGACTTCATGTTAGTGTGTGACTGCACTTTCCTGACTTCATGTTAGTGTGTGACTGCACTTTCCTGACTTCATGTTAGTGTGTGACTGTACTTTCCTGGCTTCATGTTAGTGTGTGACTGCACTTTCCTGACTTGGCCAGAGGTTTCCACCTGCTGTCCTTGTGGTCTGGTAAGCAGGGAGTGCCTTGTGAACCATAGCCATGATGGCTTTTCTGGTTTGCATGTTCTTCCTTGGTTTAGGTTTTCTTTTCTGGTTTGTGTCTTCGTTACTATATGTAGTAGAGCCTTCTCTATCTTTTGTAATCCTAGTACTATTTTTTCACATTTAAATCTAAAATTCACCTATGAATTTTTGTTGTATGACAGGGATAAGAATGCATTGCTCGCCGGTGTTGCTATGACATTGTATTTCTTTTTTAAACAATGCATCTGAAAGGCAGTCCTAAATGGCCATCACATATTGCACGGTTTGTCCTGTGGTTCCTTCCCTGACGTGTTGGCTTGGATACACTGCCTAATGGAAGCTACACCTTTATTTATTACAAATGGGTACCTTTGTTTTAAATATTTTTAAAAATGATGTGTATGCATCTGTGTGTGGGTATGTGTAAATGACTGCAGTACCCATGGCAGTCAGAAGATGGCGCTAAATCTCCCCTGGAGCGGGACTCTGCACAAGTTGCAAAGTGCTCCTAACCACTATGCATCTTTCCAGCCCCAGAAGCATGTCTTTGATTTCCTGTCTTGCTGTTTTTCAAGATGGTCTTAGTAGTTCTAGTTCATTTTTTTAAATCCAGTTGAAATTCAAAGTTACTTAAAGTTCTAAGGAAAATACTCTGTGGATTTGTTTGAAAACCATTGAATTTACAAATTAATTCTGCAAAGATGGTTGCCTTTAAAGTGTGTGTTCCTTCCTTCCAGAAGACTGCATCTCCATGTGTCAAAGGTCCCTTTCTAGGTCTTGACTTTTTGCGTATTGCTTTGCCTGTTAGGTTTTAACTGGTGGTTTCATACACCCAGACATACACTACACATACACACACCACATTCTACACATACATAGTACACACAGCTCATACTACACAGTACAGGCACACTGTATACATGTGCATACATGCACTACACACCTTTGCATGTATACCCATAATACATACTTCACACACACCATTCATACTCTACAGTACACACACATACATGCACAATACACACACATGTACTCCTGTATAGATATACATTATGCACACATACATACTACATACACATGCACATCTGTGCATGCACACATACAGTACACACTCTGTTTACATATGCATGCACACATACACTACACAATACACTGTACACTCAGTGCTTACATGTGCATGCACACACATACACTACACACTCAATGCTTACATGTGCATGTACACACATAATACTGCACACTCAATGCTTACATGTGCATGCACACATACTGCACATTCAATGCTTACATGTGCATGCACACACATACATTGCACACTCAATGCTTACATGTACATGTACATCCAGTGTTGAGTCTCAATACTTACTTTGTAACTGGCCACCTCTCTGCTTGTTTCTAGTAACTTCCAAAATGATTTGCTTCCATTTCCTGGTAGACTTCAGCGTCCTCTGTAGATACAGATGGTTTTGTCTCTGACAACTTGACACTTACTCTTTTTCTTGCTTCACACTCTTGGGCAGAGCTTCCAGAGCAGCAAATGGCAGTGGTGACAGCTGCACTCCCCCTCCCTGGCTCCTGGCTTCAGGAGTTCGTTTCTAGAATGTTCCTGTGTAGGCCAGTGCAGAGCTGTGACAAGGGAGAGCTGGCCTTCCCTTGCTCAGAATCCTTCCTTTAAATTCAGGCACTAATTTGAATTTCATATTGAAGCAGTGTCGGGTTTTCTCATTTCACTCCTAGGGCGAGTCACTGTGTCTTGATGGCTGTGCATTTGGAAAGCTGCTGCTGTGTTCTGAAGAAGACCCTGCCTCAGCACAGCGCTTCATTCTCTAAGAGCACACTAGCTCTGGGCTGCTGTTGTCTGCACTGTGATCCTAGCATTTATGGAAATGATTTGGGCTTGATGCTTATCAAAACACCATTTCTGAATGACTGAAGGGTCAGGACTGTTTCTTTCAAATATGGGCATATTTCTAAAATATTGTAATATCTATTCCTCGGGGGTTGGGAATGAGAAAAATTTCCCTTTAAGCACTAACTGGTCTTGGAAGCATGTGGGGCCCAGCTGGAGTATTTTGGGGGGAGGGACATAATTTCAATTTCATTCATAATTATTGAATTTTTATGCTATTTTTTTTCCTTGAGTTGGTTTTCTCATGTGTGTTTTGTAGAATTCTTTTGGAAGGAACGGGGTGGAAAATGGAGTCTTACTGTATAGCCCAGGCTATCCTCAGGTACTGAGAATGACAGGATTATAACACCATGACTGTATAGCCCAGGCCATCCTCAGGTACTGAGAATGACAGGATTATAACACCATGACTGTATAGCCCAGGCTATCCTCAGGTACTGAGAATGGCAGGATTATAACACCATGTCTGTATAGCCCAGGCTATCCTCGGGTACTGAGAATGACAGGATTATAATACCATGTCTGTATAGTCCAGGCCATCCTCAGGTACTGAGAATGACAGGATTATAATACCATGCCTCTGTTTATTACTCTGAGGTCAACACTGGGCAGGGTGATCTAGGCTGCGAAGTTTGTGCCTGTGGCGGACCCCCTGCAGCTTTCCTCTGTCCAGATAGAAGTGTCCCTTGGGTCCAGGTGGCATTAGTGGCCTTGGGTTCTGTGACAATCTTGGTTTGAGAGACTCTGTGCAGGGCCAGGCTGTTGTGAGCCCTGATCCTCTCCCTCTACTCCAAACCTTCCCTCTGGTTGTCCCTTGGTCCCAGGGACCCTTCCAGTCCTTGCCCTCATCCTGGAGGCCTCTAGCCTAGGTAGGTTCCCATTCTTCCTGGACAGGTCCAGTCCCCAGGGAACTGGTATCCTCAGGCCATGCTCCAAATGTGCGTCCCCTTGACTACCCAGGGCAGGAAGACCTCAGAAGCCTGCCACAGCTGCCCCTCCTTCCCTAGCCACAGCAGGACAGAGTGATGCTGTGTGTCTAGCCCTGAGGGCTCTGCCTTTTGGTTGCTGCATTGCTAGACAGCTCTGTGACACACCAGCCGCTTCAGGATCCCAGGACTTCAGTCTTGGAAGCCCCTCATTGCCTGATGACACACAGACTTCTATTCACACCACAGTGACTGAGGCACCCCTGAACCTATCACAGAGCCACATGGGCCAGCCCCCATAGATGCGTGAGCTCCGGGGTTGGGTATGCTCTGCACTGCTCCAGCCAAGCCATAGAGTAGTCTCGCCAGCCAGGGACCACAATCCAGATATCTGCAGAGCACCCTGGTCCTTATCCCTTAGAGTTTCCTCTGGCTTCATCAGCAGGCATGGCCACCTGGCTTCCTGTCACTAGCATGGCAGTAAGGCCACAGCACCTCCTTGCCGAGTCTCAAAAGGATGGCCTGCAGTCTGGGCTAATGTAGTCACTTGCTCCGCCTCCTTCCACCGGCCTCTATGTGTTTCTGAACCTGAATAGGGCTCGCCTAGGCCCAATAAGCACGCAGCATCCTTGTACTATTGGTCATGAGTCTGGCTTTTGTCATCCTGGTTGGCCTTTCTATAGAGAAGCAAGTGACTTGTTCTTGTTTACATAACAAAGTCACCTTCATGGGTGGATTCCCTTATTCCTCCAAACCTGTTACCCCCATCATGCAGACGAAGAGCATCATCAATCCCAATCTGCAGTGGGTAAGCTAAAGCTCATAGTTTGTCTGGTTTCCATGTGGTCAGAGCCTTCCATGCTAGCCCAGTTTCTATAACTACACAAACCCCATTGCCTGGCGTGGCATGGTGACTCAGAGAGCACCTACCCCTCCTTCAGGCCCGGAGTCAAAGAGGTCGGCTGAACAAAGGGCACAGAATTCCAGACATGTCCTCCAGACCTTCAGGTGAAGACCTGCCGTGCTGCCCAACTCCAGAGGAAACAGTCTCTGTCCTGTATGCCCCCGTTTGGGGTAGCAAGCCCTATGGTGAAGCCCTTTCTCGTTCCCCTGAGTTGGGACTCTGCTGGAGTGGAGATTAGCCCAACGAGCTTGGTACCAACTTTCCTTGATGGAATCAGACCCTTTCCCAGTACAGCTGTGCTTTCTTGTCTAGTAACACCTACCCATCCAAGGAGTAGAGAGCCAGGCCACAGCCATTCTTCCTGAAGGAGTGTGGGCAGAGTATTATGGCCAAAGGCTGTCCCTTGGGACAAGGTCAGGGTGCCATCAAGAGAAAGATCCAGGAGCTATGGTGTGAACGTTTCACCCTGCTGGGGCAGGGGACTGGATACCAGCCTCCCCTACCTCCCAGATACAAGAGAACCCCAGGCTTGGAGCCAGGATACTCATTCTCTGCAAAGGACTTGCTCTCTCCTAATTTGCCTAAAGGTACTCAGAGTTCACAACCTACATTACAGGTAAATTCTGGACAGCCAGGCAGACTATGAAGAGCAGGTGGAGGGTGACCATGGGGCTGTGCCATACTGTTTGCCAGATCCTGTATACATCCCCTGTGGGTGGGGGATCGAGAACACCTCAGACACAGTGACCTCACTGTTCTGAACACCACACTGTTTTGGCCTCTCTGCCAGGTATGAACAAGCACTACAGTATGGTAAACCCACTAGCATAGCCTAGGGCCCAGGGGAGGCAAGGGTCAGAGTGGGAGCCCGTTGGCAAGTCTGAAGGGACAGTGACAGAGCACCTGCCCTCTCCTACAGACAAGAGAAGGGGAAACGTCAGAATGATGAAATTTACACATGTAGACAGGTGCACAAACCTGAGGCTACAGGCTGGCACATGTATGTTTATATGCGTGTGCATGTAGGCATATACATACATGCAGGCAGGCACATATGTGTGTAGGCACACCCACAGTTTTCCCATTGACTAGTGGACCCAGTGTAGTTGCTATGTTTCGATGGAGACTTTATTAAACCCAGAGGCTCTGCTCTCCACAGGTTACTGCTGTATTCTGGGACATAAAAAGCAAAGAAACACAGCACCTCTCTGGGGACCCTGTCCCTGCTTCAGCTTGCGCTAGAGCTGCCAGTGCTTGGCTCCAGGTGCACAGCTGGGTGACAGCAGCCCGCCCTGGCCTGGGAGCATTGTGCTCTTGGGTAGCAGAGCCTGCGCCGTAGGGCCTGGAGATTGGTGAGTTGTCCAGTACCCAGACATGGAAAGGGCAAGGCAGGTGCCCAGTTTCTGCTCTCAGTTAAGCCAAGTGGCCTCGCAGCCTAGAACGGCTGCCTTTGATCTCATCGACAGTTGGGGTGGGGTGTCCTGAGAGTTTGGGGAGTTGGGGCTGAAGTAATGCAGTCTCAGGAAGAGAGTTCAAGGCTAATTGCTAACTGCTGCAAGAAATGAAAGCCCTGTGAAAGGCTTGGCAGCTTCAAGGCTTTCTTACATCCATCCTGCAATGAAGCCCTTCATAGGGACAAGGAACCTGCTCAGAGCCCTAGAGTGCAGCCCTAGAGCAGTGGGGACTGAGCTCCACCCCAGACAAGCCGCTGTCAGAAGCTTCAGGTCATCCCTGTTGAGTAGGATAAAGATGTCACCCACACCATCTGCCCTTGCTGCCAGCATTAGGTGATGCACTGAAGTACTGCTGGCTGTGACGGTCACGAGATCTCCCTCTCTGCTGGGTTGGGGACATTTTGTTAAACATTCTTTCCTACCTCTGCCGTGTCACCCTTAGGTAGATGCTGTCTCCTGTGAGCACCTGGGCCTGCTGCAGTGTCTCATCACAGACCTGGACCCAGGATTGATGTGGCCAGAGAGGCTTCAGAGGGCGGCAGTGAGCCAGGGCCTGGTACAGGCACTTAGAGATGCCGTCATAATTGTCCTGCTTAAGTCTGCTCTCAAGTCTGCAGTTTGAGTTTTCTTTAGTTTGGGAGATTTTGTTTACTTGCTTTTGAGATAGGGTCTCTCAGTGTAGACCAGGCTGACCTGGAACTCACTGTGTAGACCAGGCTGACCTCGAACTCACAGAGATCCTCTGCCTCTGCTTCCCAGGCCTGGCTAAAGTTTGGAGTTTCATTTTAACTTCTGAAATTAGAAATTTCACAGATAGTATCCTGTCTATGCTCTTGGACTGTGGATGAGCCTGTTTCTGTAGTCCAGCCCCTGTCAGGGGCTCTGAGTGACCTCTGCTCCCTTCCAGGCTCCTATCACATGCACACATACATAGTACACATGCTACATGCCCATGCACCCCACCGTGTGATTGTCCCACACCAGCCAGCTTTCCTTCCTGGCCCAAGAAGGACACTCTGGTCCTGATCGAGAGGGAAAGGAAGGGGTCTACATAGCAATTGGGAACCTAGCAAGGACAGGGATGGACGGACCCACAGTGTCTCCTGGGTCTCTCCAGTAGCTTTAGCCCAGCTTTCCAGACTGAGAAACAGTCTTTCTGGTTCCATTGTCACACTTCAAACATCACGCTGGAAATAAAGGGTTTTCCGGTGAGATTCCAAAGGCTTTCCACACATCTGAGGCCAAGTGTGCCTGGAGGCTGCCTCCAGCCCAGTGCTCAGAGGCTGTGCCAGGCACTTACCCTGTGGTGGGTCCTCATGACCTCTTGCCTTCAGGTGGTCATTTTTGCTCAGCTAGGGATTAATGAGGCTGGGGGCCTTTTTTCCTGGGAATTCATTTCTGTCTTGGCCCTCTTCACCACTCTTCGGCCATCCCAGTGAGTCCTTCTCAGAGTGGGTGTTGCAATGGCCCAGAAAACAGAAAGGAGGTTCCTAGGCTTCACCAAAGGCCATGTTGGTAAAGAGTGAGGACAGGGAACAGTTAAGAATCCTTGCTGATTTTGCAGAGGACTGGAGTTCAGTTACCAATACCCTTGTCAGGAGACTCAGAATCCCTCATCTCTCTCTCTCCAGCTGCGGGGAATCCAGTGCCCCCTTCTGGCCTCTTCAGGCACTTGCATACATGCTGCATACACACACCACATATGCACAAGCTTTTACATCATTTTTTTAAAGAGAGAAGACAAAGCCAGACATAATGGACCACACCTACAAACCCAACACTTAAGAAGCTGAGGCAGGAGAATTGCCACAAATTCAAAGCCAACCTGTACTACAGAGTTCAACCTTTTCTCCAAAAAAGAGTAAGAACTCATCCTTGTGATGGGACATGGGCCTCGTTTTTAACCCCATGAGATGTCCTGAGCCCCAAATACTGCTTGTAATTGAAGACAAAGTACAATAGTTGATGTCAAATAGCAAGTGTTTGTAGGGTACTTCTCCAAAATGTCCCCAGATCTCCACACTAAAAAAAAAAAAGTCTTGGGGCTGGGGAGATACCTCAGCGGATAGGAGCACTGGCTGCTCTTCCAGAAGACCTGGGTTCAATTCCCAGCACCCACATAGCAGGTCAAAACTGTCTATAACTCCAGTCCCAGGGGATGCCAATGCATATGAAATAAAAATAAATGAAAATTAAAAAAAACAAAACAACTCTTTAGTACAGGTGTCTCACAAAACTCAGCAATGCAGGAACAAGACAGATGTTGGTGAACTTTGAGAATGAATGATTCAGTAAGTAAAAGATGATGTCATTTATCAAGTTATTTAAATAAATTTTCACTAAAATGAATTCTTTGAGAGGTGACATCATTGTTAATAATTTTAATTGTGAGATTTCTTATATAAAAATGAATTGAATTTTTTTTAACAAGCTGACAGTATACTTGGCTGGAATTTTTACTCACTTAGCCCCCTCCTGCTTCCTGTCTGGGGTGTTGAAAATGTAGGCCTGGCCGGGTAGACAGGACTGCTGCTGAGCCAGGCTGTAGCCATCTCAAACTTGGAAGTACAGCTGAGTGCCTCTGCTGAGACACGGGTCCTGCAGCTTCTCTCCCAGCCACAGCAGTCACGTCCAAGGACAGAAACTGCTTCACCCCTGGCAGACTCTGCCCGTAGCCCTCAAGACTTTCACATTCTAAAGCCACGTCTACTTGGATGGAGCTCCTTGTACCTGCTTTCTCCTGTGCCCCTCTGAGAATGCTGTGTTCTCTGTGGCATCCTCACACCACAAGCTCCTGTCCCTCACAGAAGTTCATTAGTAGCATTAGCTGTCAGTCCTCTGACATTATCAGATGTTGTGTGTGTGCACGCACACGTGGGGGGGGCGTGTGTATATATATGTGGGTGTGCAAACAGTCATGTGTGAATGCAGGTGTGTGCATGCATGTGTGGAGGTCAGAGGGCAACCTCAAGTATGGGACCTCACCTTCCACCTTATTTTGGAACAGGGTCTCTTTGTTATTTTCCAAACACTGAGTACACCAGGATAGCTGGCTTTTGTGTGGGTTCTGGGGTGGAGGATCGGAAGGGCTCAATCACTGGCTGGTGAACACCCCACAAGAGAATCCTTCCTGCAGAACCCCAGGGCACCTTTGCCGGGTGGCCAGTTAGTTTGTGTCTCCACCTTGTGGATTGCCATTGGCAGGATGTTCTACCATGAATGTTAAAATCTCAGACCCAACAGTCACGTGTTAGATGTAAGGACAGAGCACCCTGTCCTTCAGTCTTTCCTACATTGTGTCGTGCTCATACAGCTGAGACCTCAAACCACTGTGGAAGCATCTTGTCCCAGCATCTCTTTCCTAAGAGAAAAGGTGTGTGGGTGGAGCAGTACCGTCGCCTGGCCATTTGGGGTTTTACAGGCAGAATACTTAATGACCACCTGTATTTTCTTCACTTTGGACACAAATGAAACCAGTTTGGTGCTTGTCCAATACCCTTTATGGAATCAAACTAAGAGGTGCAATCCCCTCAGTGCTGGCCCCCACTCCACCAGGGCTCACAGGACAAGCAAAAGCTGCTGCTTTCCAGGAGTACCTGTCAGGAGACAGTTGGGGGACAGTTCACAAGAAAGATGGAGCAGAAAGTGAATGGCTGTTGTCCCATATCCCTGAGCCCTACACCTTCCTCCCTTTCCAAGTCAGAGCCTTGACTTTGTGCTCTGGAGACCCTGCCAAGTCTGAGCTGAGACAGTTTTTCCCCTGGCCCAATAAATGGTTATGTAGCCGTCAGGAGAGCCCCATTCTGCACCTGGCTCTCCTACTACCCACTGGGTGCACGGAGCAAGTCTGTAAGCTTCTCTGTGGCAAGTGTTCTTACGGTGAAACTGGGACAGTGAGGGTCAGCCTCACAGGAGCCCAGGGGAATGGCGAGAACCAGCAGACTTCTGCATCTGAATCCCTAGCGTCTCCAGAGGTGCCAAGTGCACAGTGTCTGGGAAATCGCCATCACCTCTGACTCTTCTTCAGTCTGGCCCCTGCTGGGTTCCTCCTCCTTGATTGACACCATGTTCTGCCTCCCCTGGGGCTTTAAGTGTTTTGGATCACAGTCCCATCTCCCACTGGGGTTTCTGTGTTTTCCCACAGGGTCTTGCGTATCTCCCATTAGGCCTTACTTTCCTGTTACAGGGCTGATCATTCTTGGCTCCTGAGGGCTCTGAAAACCTCACGGTGGGGAGTCACCAGTATGGAACCTTCTAAGCTGGGAGGCTGTGCAGAAATGTGTTTTTTCACTTTGTTCTGACCAAAGAGCCTCTTTAAAAACATCAGGGCAGGTTTTCAAGTGGCTGTAAGTGATTTCCCACAGAAGCACAGAGAGAGGAAACCAAAGGCTCCAGTCCCAGTTGGAAGCATCACGTTCCTCAGCTCCAGACTATGAAGAGCTCAGTTGGAATTGTGCAGAGGAAGAAAAAAAAACAAAAAACCCGTCTGGATTCCAGAAGAGTATCTGCACTTACTAATGTTTTTTCCCACTGTGGAGAGTAATAAGCCATAGAAACCCCTGGAATTAAAAACACAGTGTGCAAGTGCAAGCCTGGATTCTTTCTGGAGTCTTCTCATACTGCAAATTTCAGAGGAGCAGTCCCTGAGAGTTCTGGAACCCCGAGGTTATTTATTGGCTGTACTTGGGAGCCAGGGTCTCTAAGGTCTCTTGCCTTGTATTTGTTAGGGATATCCAGAGCCTGGCTGAACCTGGCTTTTCACTAAGGGCTGTGTGCCTGGCACAGAGGCCACAGTGTCTTCAGGCACCAGCTGTGACCCATCCTGACCAGTGCCTGTGTGTGCAGAGGCACTTCAAGGACCCACCCCTGAGAACCCTGGCACAGGCACAACTGGAGGCTTCTGGTAAGTCTAAGGCCCAGGACTGAGGATTGGATGTTTAATGAACATCCAAGGGGCTGCACCTTCTGACACACTTCAGAAGGAACCATGCAGGGATTTGGGGTCAGCCGTAAAGACTCCATCTTCAAAGGACCAAGACTGGCCAATTTCACCTGTCCCCAGGACTGAGTGCTCTCGCCTGGGCTGCTACCTCTGACAAAGGGATGTCACTTGCTCCAAGGGCTGAAGTCACTAGCTCCCTACCACTATGGAAAAGTGAAGCTGCTCTCCCAAGGTATCTGTGGCAGGCCCAGCTTATTCCAGGCTGGCTGCTGCGTGGGCTGGCCTTGCTGAGAGGCTGTGCCTTCTGCAGATGGGGCACGTGCCTTGGACTTTGGACTTAGAACTCCTTTTTCCTACAAGCTGTGACTCTGTTCTATTCACCCACAGATGAGTGAGTCTCCACTGGGATGTACCCACTACATGAGGCAGCTTTGCTACCTCCTTATTAGACATCTCTGGGAGGTTTAAAGTGTTCCATAAGACCAGCTGCCCACCCAGCCTCTGGCTCCACCTCATATACCCGCCTTGGCCTGTGCCCTCAGGTTCTGACAGCCCAGTCTCTACCAGCACCCATGTGTGTTGTTGTGTTCCCTCTGGCCAAACACTGCTCCTAGCCAGTCTGCATTTGCCATCTAATGCCCACGCCTCCACACGTTGCCTCTGTGCTCTTTACCGAGTGCAGCAGAACTGTACCCTAATGCATGCCTCACAAGACTCTCAGCAATCAGCAGCTAGTGTACAGGAAGCACGGAGACAGTCAGCTCCATCTCTGCTACCATCCTCTTGGGGGTCTAAGCTCTGGCAACTAGTGTGATGGATAGGAGGAAGGACATCCAAGCAAGTGGTGAAGCTATTCCTGGCTAAGCCAAAGCAGAAATAGGGAACTTGTAAGGCAGACATGGTGTCCCCCTTCATCTAGAAGGCTAGGAAGGCACCTGACTCCCGTTTCCCTGCCATGATCCCAGCATGCAGGCCTGCAGCTGTCAAGGCAGCTTGGTAATTCCGCCGGCTAGTGCTGGCTCTGCAGGGTTCACCAGCCATGTCTGCTAGCTTTGGGTGGCACTAAGGGAAGTCATTGTAAAGGCTCCCAAGTTTGCGATTAAAACAAGAAGGGTTTTCAGGATATGTGCAAGAAGAGGAGCTGAGCTGAACAGGCATCTCTCTTAAGCAGATGCTGTGCGGGAGTTGTATAGACATGGGGTTTTACCAGCAGCCCAGCGTGGGCATCTGAAAACTTGAAAGCAACCAAGAACATCTTTTCTCCTAACCCAGCATTTTTAAGCTCCTAATATTATTTCATATTTAAAGGTGACAGCAATATCTTTAACGTTCTTCTATTGGATTAATAACGTTTAATGTTCAAAGCAATAAAGTGGAATGCTTTTATATCACTCATGGAAAACCAAGTTTAAGAAAAAAGACCACACACACAAATGTCGAGAGCCATAAACCCCAAAATCGGGTGCCTGGGCTTGTGGACAGCCAGGTGGGTAAGTGGGTGCCGTGGCTGTGGTGTGAGGAGGGGGAGGCCCACTCGTGGCAGTGAGCACGCAGAGCCCTCGCCCTCTCCTGCCATTCGTCTCCACCCAGCAGCAGAATATGACAATGCTAGCATTTTTCATCCCCCTGACGTTGCCCATTAATAAAGCAATGATCCAAAAGGGGCTTTGCTGAGTCGGTTCTTTATGCGCCCATCACTCACGACGAGATAATTTCACACAGGATCGTTTTAAAATTAAATGACGATAAAAACGCTCTGCTGTTCTGTGTTCACCAGTTCATGGAAGTCTATCAAGTCATTAATGTGTCATGACAAACTGCTCGATGGATACAAGAGTAATTAATTATTTGAATAAATAACAAGTTGAACTTGGGGCTTTGAACCACAGTGACACCAAGCAGCCCTTTAAGGGTGTCCTGGAAGCCTCTTCAGGGCACCAGTGTGAAGAGTTAAAATGTGTGCCGGGGGAAAGCGATATGATAAGCAGAGGGTGAGATTCTTCAGGGAGAAAGGCATAGCGACGTGTTCCCTTGCCCACCTGCAGTGCAGTGTCAAAAGTTCCTTGGCAGCGGCCGTTTCAAGATACCACTTGATCAGCGATGACTTCAGAGAACAATTAGACAGATTTTCATAATCACCATTAATCTCTGCATATTTTGCAAGATAATTACAGCAATTATTATTTAGATTTCTTTTATATGCCCATTGTAGAAAGGAACAAGTGCTTATTATCCTGGAGAGTTCAAAGAACCTTGGGTGAAAATTCTTTGTCATCTCTGTGCTCATTATTTCAACTCGTGTAGCCTAAGAAAGTTCATCAGTTCTGGAAATTAGAGTCATTCCACGGCACTGTTGTTAAACCTAAAGGCTGAGGTCGGGCCGCTGGCTGGAGTGCCTGGCAGGATTGTTTGCTGGGATTGGGGGTGGTGTCTGAGGAGATGATCGTGATGCCTTGGAATTGCTGTCAGATGACAGGGAATATGTGTGACAGGTACAGTCAGAAACAGGAGGTGGCCTCACACCTATTTTCTCTGGAAGATCTACAAAGTGAACTGGAAGCCAATGTTTAGAGTGGGTGGGAGATGTATGCATGCTTGTACATGTGTGTGTGGTGTATGTACATGTGTGTGTGGTCTATGTGTGCATGTATGTACATGTGTGTGGTGTATGTATGGGTTTATGTGTGTGTGGTGTATGTGTGCATGTACATGTATGTGGTGTATGTGTGCATGTACGTGTGTGTGGTCTATGTGTACATGTATGTGTGTGGTCTATGTGCATGTATGTACGTGTGTGTGGTGTATGTGTGCATGTACGTGTGTGTGGTCTATGTGTACATGTACGTGTGTGTGTTGTATGTGTGTGTATGTGTGTGTTGTATGTGTACATGTACGTGTGTTGTATGTGTGCATGTACATGTGTGTGTATGTGTACATGTACGTGTGTGTGTGGTCCCATATGCCCTCTAACGGTTAATTTTAAACTTGGGTAGCTCAAGGCTTTGTACTTCACAGAGACTGATAGATGGCAGCACACGCCATGACATTTGCAGATCACAGTGGATGTCGCTTTAGTTGTTGGTTCAGTCTCGGGCTGCTCTTTCATCCCGTCACCAAAACCTAGAGTGCTTACCTGCTCAGACACCATGTGGGAAGGGTGACCGTCGTGCACTGTACCGTCAGGACACATGCTTCTGTGTGGATGAGTGCCATGGTAGTGTTCAGGTCTTCATCCTTCCACACCCTCGCCCTGCAAGTGGTCAGCAGGGGACAGCCAGGACAGGACTTGACTCCCCTGTCAGAGAGGAAGATCTTGGCGTTAGGATTGTCACCTTTGGGGTCTGGGTTTGGCTTGGTGGGGGTGGTTTTTTGTTCTGTTTTGTTGTTTTTTTTTATGGAGGGATGTTGTGTTTTGATCTGTGGGTAGTATCTTCAATTTTAAATAAAATTTGGGACACTATACTTTTCTAGTGTGTGCTGTTCACAGGCTTGTTGTTATTGCTGAAATACTTGAGAAGATAGGAATCAGTCATGTAAGCAAAGTAAAGGGCATTCGCTTGGACTGGGGAGACGGCTCTATCAGTAAAGTGCTTATCCTTCAAGAATGAGGACCGGAGTTCAAGCCCCAGAAACCATGTAAGTGTAAGAGCCAAAGTGGTGGTGTGAGCATGTAACCCTGTAGTGTTGGGGAGCTGGAGACAGAGGGTGCATGGGGTGTACCCAGCCAGCCAATGAAAGACACTGTCAAAAACCAGGCAGCTGGCACCTGAGGGCTGATACCTGAGACTGACATTTGGCCTCTTCACACATAGGCGTACATCACACAGATGTACAAATAAAGGGATATGAGTGTCCCTTTGTCACAGAATCTTTAAAATCTCCCCCTTATAAAGCAGACCTGATTTCTGTACTATGGCTTCCTTTGCACGCCCCCCACCCCGCAGTCCTCCCGCAACTCAAAGGACTGCAGTCAGGATGCTGCGGGGCAGGTGTGTAGAGTGGAGACTGTTGAGTCTGGTGAGTGCAAGGCAGGAGGTGGCCCAGACAGGCGTTGTTCTGTTGGTTTCAGGGGTGCACAAACAGGTGACAAGAGCACACAGCATTTAGGATACTCAACAATAAGGAATGCTGAGCAGGTTGGGGTGCCTAGGTGCTAGGGGATGGGGGAACCCAGAGTACACAAGATAGATAGATAGATCCATATGCCAAGGTCCTGTGAACTTTAGGAAAGAGCTGAAGTCTTCAGGTAAAGGAATGGAACAGTGAGGCCTGCACTTGAGATTCTGGTGGCCATGAAGGATGTCCCCCTGGAGACAGCCCATGGTGTGCTACCATGGCCCTCCTGACTTCTCAGACATTTCCAGCTCTCAGCTATCCATGAGTCTTTTTTATGTCATCTGGGAAAATGCTCCTAACCCATCTATCATCCAAGGGTGCTGGGGAGCAGTGAACTGTAAGGCCGCTCAGCAGCGCTGTGGTCCAGAAAATCCTGTACCCCCGAGGATAGGCAGCCAAATGCCCAGGGCTGTGTCAGTATAGATGAGTATATCTTTTACCACAGATGCCCAGGGGATTTGAGACACTTTCCCTCTCAGCCCTTTAATTGCAGAAGAGAAGGGCACCAGGTCCGAGACCCATTTTCATCATTTGCTGTCCAGTTTTGAGAAGCCTATGAGTGGGAGCTGAGAAACTGGCACCCATATGTGTTTACTCTTCATGGCATCACTTGCTGTCATGAACTGGGGCATTCCAGGTGGCTCTCACGCCTTCTCAAGCCCTGCTGCACTGCAGTTACACAGGAACTTTGAAAATGCTGGTGCCCAGAGACACCCTCTCATCTGATCCCAGGCTGGAGGAGCCAGAAGGGCTGCGAGTAGCAGCCGTGTTAAAACTCACTACATGAGCAGGTAGGGGCCAGTTAGTGATCCAGTCAACTCTGCCACTCACACACTGGGACACAAGCCCCACTGCAATGGTCAGGCCACTGCTCACTAGTATAGTGAGCCTAGTATAGGCAATAGTAGGTGCCTGCCATGTGCCAGGCACTGTCTAGGAGCTTGTGTGACACAGCTGTCATGGAGCCGTATTGGGGGAGCTGGGGTAAGAGGGACATTGAGATGGTTCCTCCAAGCTGCCAGTCCAGAAACCTCCCTGGGCTTCATCCTTCTGTGGAGATGAGAGTCACAGCCAGCACTTCAGATGTTCACATCACACATTCTCCTGAATCCTTGCATCTCACCTGGAATAACCAGACCCATGTGCAGAGGCTCGTTGAGCGATATAAGGATACCAAAGCATCTGAAAATCTATGTGAATTTTGCCCTCAAAGATGCAGCCCCTGTCAGTTTCTTTGCCTCATTACCTCCCCTGATACTTAGGACTTGAGTTAGCCAACAGTTACAGTCACTCAGGGTTCTATGGGCCAACAGGTGGTTAGACTAGATGGTCGTGCATGGGGCCATCCACACGTGTGGCAGGGGACAACTCCATTGGTGTGGGAAGAGCAGAACCGGGACCATTGGCCTTCACTCCACACAGCCAGCCCAGCTGGGACACAGCAGGGGACCACACTCCCAGATGTACAAACTGGTGTCACATAGCTGTTGTGACACCATTAGCCAAAGCAAGTCATACTGCGAAGCCCTGATGGAGGAGAGGGAAAGCAGATCACACTTTGTGGTGGAGTCCATGTCAAAAGTGCTCTGCAGAGGGACGTGTACTGGATTAGGCCCATGTGGCATTTTTACAGCCTGTCAACCCTATCCACTCTCAGAGATGCCTCTGTCCTAGCCACAGGGCTTCCTCTGGCTGGTGTGGGGTTGCTAGGGAAAAAGAAAGGATCTCAGTGTTGACTTTCTTTGCATCTACTTTAGAATACTTTCTGTGATGCCTCAGAGATATGTACTTTATAATTAAGAAATATAGTGTTTAAGATAGTTCCTATTAAAAATTGGATATCAGCCCTGGGGTAGACATAATAGCCTTGTGTGTGTATTGCTGTCTTGACAGGAAATCAGTTTTGATTGACGCACCATCACCTTCATAAGTAGAGGAGTAGAATCAGGGAAGAGTCCTGCCTTGCACTTCAGTGCCTTGTGCCTGGAGGTCTTAGGCTTGACTCTGCCCCCAGCCTGAACTTGTGTTCAGCTTCCGTTGGCATAGGTGTATGTTGTGCATACCCACAGGGACAGCACCAAAGTGGTTCTGTCTTCTTCCTTAGGGTGGACACCAGGGGATCCATGGGCTGTCACGACTCAGCACTGGGGTTAGTTGGCCTCTGTTGCAACTGAGGCTGTGCCTAGGCTCTCATTGATGCCAAGCCTGCTCTCCATGACCTTTTCATGCCTTCAAAACACCATGCCAGTAGCACCTGGAACACTTACAAGACTCTTAATCTTGCTTCCTTGTACCAAGCTCTGCTGCTGGCAGAGGTGCAGCCTTGGCCCCCTCTGGGCCATGAAGTCTGTGTGCTGAGAAAACACTCCCCAGAAGATTTTGTCTCAATGATGCTGGTGTTTTCTTAATCACAGCTGATTTTTCAGCCCAAGATGACCAGTATTAATTGTCCAGCAGAGCAAAGTCTCCACTTCAGTGGTTCTGATGTCTTGCTAATCACAGCTGATTCTTCAGCCCCAGCTGACCAGAACTGCATAGGCAGTTACAGAATAGCACAGGATAGAGTTTTGACTTCCCTCAGAAGCCGCACGAGCTGGGTCTCTACCATCTGTGCTGCTCTCAGCATTGTGTTCTGAGTTCCCACAACAGTTCAGTAAGCTTTGAACAATCAGTGCCCTTTCCAGCCCAAAGTTCAAGTGACTCCTCAGTCCTTCCAAGCATGGCCATGTCTGTCATAAGACCCCACAAACCTGGTACCAATATGTCTGTCTTAGGGTTTCTATTGGAGTAATAAAACCCCATGGCCAAAGCAACTTGGAGAATCTTATCTTTCTATATTATAGTCCATGATCAAAAGTCAGGCAGGAACCCGGAGGCAGGAACTGAAGTGGAGGTCATGGAGAGATGCTGCTCACTGGTTTGCTACTCATGACTTGCTCAGCCTGCTTCCTTATACAATCTACGATGTACCCAGGGGTAGCACTGTCCACAGTGATCTGGGCCCTCCCTCGTCATTAATTAAGAAAGTGTTCCATAGGGATGGGAAAATGTGATCAAAATATATTATGTGGAAATTATTTTTTAATTGAAAAAGAAACAAGACTTCATAGACTTCCTAGACTTGCCTACAGGCCATGTGATGGAAGCATTGTTACAATGGAGGTTCTTTTTCCCATGCGACTCTAACTTGTGTCAAGTTGACAAAAAAAATAGCTATGTTTATTGATAGACGCTATAATGTAGTCCCACACTAGCTCAGAAATGAGTATAATAAAAGAGTTCTTTGTTTAGGGTGGAGCACAGTCCTCTGAGCAGGGAACAGGAACCAAATTGAGAGAGAGAGAGAGAGAGAGAGAGAGAGAGAGAGAGAGAGAGAGAGA
>LOJH01000469.1:38629-57142 GCA_001685095.1 Ellobius talpinus | reverse complement strand
GGCGTGGAGACAGGAATCTGAGAGATCACATCCTTCACAGCAAACATGAAACAAAAAGAGCAAAATGAGAAGTGGAACGAAGCCAGTTCCTCTCCAAGCCCATCCCCAGCAACAAGCTTCCTCCACAAAACTGTGCCTCCCACTAGTTCTGCTTCTGCCACACAAAACTGGGTAGGATATTGCAGGAAATCTCAGGACAGTCACAAACGCATTCCAGTTTGGCCCATTCATGAGGAACCACTGCCATTTCTGTTTTTTAATTTACAATCTACCATGTCTCCATTAATGTTTTGAGAGTCATTTTTTAAAAGTCCTTTTTGAGAAATTTGAGTAGCAAGAAATGACTTAGGTATTTACAGTGAGCCCTTATGTGGTAAAGATGATTTTCTCTTGTTACTTTACCGTTCTTAAGTGTTACCTTTTGTTTACATTACCAGAGTTGCTTAAAACCAACAAAGATTTGGAAAGCCTCTCAAATTTTTTGATATAGTCATTCTTTTTTTTTGCTCTCTTAAGCATATTATCCTCCTCAATTGTCTGGACATCAATAAATACCCATTACCATGTCCTTGTAAAAAATGAATATGCACAGAACACACATACACACATACACACACACACACACACACACACACACACACACACCATCCTTCAGCCCAGAACAGACTGCATTGGTCCCCTTACCCAGCATGCATTGACTAGTCATGCTTAATGATGGAGTAGACTAAGCAATACCAAGATGACACTAATAACTTCCCACTGGGACTCATGCCCTGACCTCCTGGTTTTTGTCTTTCTCCTTTAATAGTGGATGTTAGGATCTTAAGGATGGATTTCCATCTAGTAAGAAAGGCTATAAATAGATATCAAAAACAGCCTCCCTGTTTGATAATGTTTGGTGCATTAACATGGTTTCTAGTCTTTAGACATGCTTATGCGAGGGGTGAAGAGGGCAGAAATGTGGGATGAGCAAATGCTTAGCAACCGCCACGACCCATTTGCAGAAGACACTACCATGGGGGCAGGGAGCAAGCCCACCGAGAGAGGGGTTTCTACTATGGCAGTGTGCTACAGGCTCTTGTCCTGGGCTTAGGAAACTTTGCTTTATAGAAGAGCCTACCAATTACAAGACCAAAACAAGCTGTATAACGTTTTACAGTAGATAAATGCTTCTGGAACATTCCACAACTAAAGCCTTGGAAGAGAATGGCACACTTGAGCATCTTGACAACCAGAAACCTAAGCTAGTTTATCACAGTTCACACACGATTTTGAGAAAGTTCCTCAGCCAGCCTAGCTTCGATTTCCTTTTCTGTAAAATGAAGTAAGAGAGACAAGCCGGGTTTTAAATTATGCAACCTTACAATAAATTCTCAGTGGCATTGAAACGCTCTTTTCTTACACTGACCATGTGTTGATGATTATCCTAAGGGTCTCGCATGGTGGGTCCCCTTCTCAGAAGGCATCTTTGGCCTCTTTACTGAATATATGCCTTTCTCCTTCCTCCACCTTCCCTTTCTGATCCTTTCTGTCATCACACTTCACTGTTTGTGATTGTGGGTTGAGTACAATGAATACACACATGTGCACCCTGCTATGCTTCCTTATCTGCTCATGTTCTTCATCCTACAGATAGGCCCACAGATCCACACTCCACAGCCTGACAATATGCCAAGTACCTGCCTACTAGGTACTCAGCAAATAGTTACTAAAGCAATCAATGAGCATTTTAAAAATTGCATTAAGAAGGGTCAATGAGATGGCTCAGAAGATGGAAATGTTTGCCACCAAGCCTGACAATCTAAGTTAGATCCCCAGGACCCACACTGTGGAAGGAAAGAATCTATTACTATAGTTTGTCTCCTGAACTCCGTTCTCATGATGCATGCACACATGCACACACAAATAAATGGAAACCAATTAAAATAAAAACTCAGGAACAGAGCAAAGTATAACTTTGTGGTTTAAATAGACACTTGCAAATACCTAACTGTGTGAATGACTTCATTTTACTTTCAAACTTTTATTTTATTCTACAGAAAAAAAACCATACCGAATTTAAATTTGTGGGAGAAGTAGTGGGGTTTTGTGCATCAAGGCAAAATGAATTTTAAACTTCTCTTGGGCAGAGGCAAATTTAAAGAATTGGTAGTCTGTTAATCAGCATGGTTGCTATGACCCAACAAGCAATTCTACTCCCTTCATAAGTTAAATTGATTCATACATATTGGCAAGTTAGCTACTTCCCTCAAAGGGAGTTGCATTTATTTGGGCTGTATATTAATATCTTATTATCCCTTCTATGCACCTGTGACATGATCATTATTTCATCTCCCTGTGTTTATTAGAGTAAATGCTTTCAGATGGGGTATTGAAGAAGAATGTACCTATGCTTAGCAATTTTTCTAGGCAGGCAAGTGTAAAATCCTCCTTTGGCCCATGGCTGTAGCTGTTCTCTGCAGACCTTTGCCGCTCATCAATTTCCAAGGATTGTCACCAGCAATCCTCAGAAAAGCTACAGTGTTTAAATACAATGTCAGGACATTGTTTAGTCTTTGTGCATAAAATAGGGTTTGCCTTAGGAGTTTGCTTGCAAAATCTGCTATTACTGATGGACACCTGGTCAACCCCTTCCTAGAAATATGCTTGTGTGTTGTCTTATAAGTTGGTCACCTTTATTGTTGAAAACTGAGAAAGTGAAGAATGAAATGGGTTGACCTTGGACACCTGGACTCGAGATGTCTACAGAAGGTGGGAACATAGAACTAAGAATGTCATGGAATCTAGTTAGGCCTGAGACTAGTGTACAATGTAAAAGAGCACAAATCTACCTTCAAGCTCCTACAAATGTTTTTCTAAAAGTTATTTGAAGAGGGAAAAGAGAATTATTTTTCTCTCCTTCCTTATGTCTTTATAGCCACATCACTTTACGTAAGCTTTCTTCATGCCCATTGCACCCCCCTGCCACCTTCTGCTGGGTCCAGCCTGCTTCATCCTCTTCTTCAGCCTTCTGATCCAAGATGCTCTTCTGTAAGAGAACTGTTTCCTTTCTGGGTAGTTTTCCATCACTGCCCTTACTTCTACATCTAAATGAAGGTTCTGAGACCTAAGCTCTTCCAGGGAAGGTTAAGGAATGGAAGAGGCTGGGGCATTGACACTTTGATGTTCTTATCCCTGTTTATCCTTATTTGGGCCTCTCTGTTTCATAGATGTCATAGTTATGATTTTATTTCTGTGAAAAGACATCTTGACCAACGCATTATACAAAAAAAAGCATTTAGTTGAAGAGTTGCTTAGAGTTTCAGAGGATTAATCCATTTCCATCACGGTGGGAAGCATGGCATCAGATAGGCAGGCATAGCGCTGCAACTGTATCTGAGAATTTTCATATGATCCGTAAGCAGAAGGCAGAAAGAGAGACAGGGAGAAGGGAAGGGAGAGGGAGAGAGAGACTTGTAACATGAGAGCCAGGCTTGTTGAGGTTTCTGTCCTGCCCAGTTCCCATAGCTGGCAAGTCCCAAAGAAAATCACACAGAGGTCTCCATAAGTTATAATCTGATTGGCCCATTAGCTCAGGCTTCATATTAGCTCTTATAACTTATATTAACCCATTATTCTTATCTATGTTAGCCACATGGCTCAGTACCTTTTTCAGTGGGGCAGGTTACATCCTGCTTTTTCCGTGGTCTGGGCAGGACTGGGGAGGGAGCTTCCTTCTTCCCAGGATACTCCTGTTCTCATTGCCCCACCTCTACTTCCTGTCTGGTTTTCACGCCTATACTTCCTGCCTGGCTATCGGCCAATCAGCGTTTATTTAAAATATAATTNTTATTCTTATCTATGTTAGCCACATGGCTCAGTACCTTTTTCAGTGGGGCAGGTTACATCCTGCTTTTTCCGTGGTCTGGGCAGGACTGGGGAGGGAGCTTCCTTCTTCCCAGGATACTCCTGTTCTCATTGCCCCACCTCTACTTCCTGTCTGGTTTTCACGCCTATACTTCCTGCCTGGCTATCGGCCAATCAGCGTTTATTTAAAATATAATTGACAGAATATAGACTTGTCCCACACCAGAGACTGACCCTGACTTGGGTTTTGGAAACCGCAAAGCCCACCCTGGAAGTACATCTCCTCCAAGGAGGCCACATCTCCTAGTCCATCCAAAACAGTTCCACTAACTGTAAACCAAGCATTCAAATATGTGGGCCTACGGGGACCATTCTCATTCACACTACCAAAGTAGATAAAGAAGCCGAAGCAATGAGAACTGACTGCCCAAATTACACAATCAGGGCTGGGTTTGAATTACAACCCTTAATCATAGTTCCTTTCTCCATAAGCATAGCCAGGAAGAGGGGAGTCTGACAGAAGCATTCAGTGGCCAGTGCAAGGCTCCAGGTGCTTTACATACTCAGTTGCTGAGTAAGAAGCAAACTGAGAGACTAGAAAATGCATCCTGGCACCAGGAAGCAAACATCCTCTTTCTAGAAGCAACTCCTAAATTGGAATTTGATGAACCATTAAGAAAGAACTCCAGAACTCCAAAATTCTCATCTTGAATGGATAAGAAGAGCCCAGTGTCTAGGACTCACTTCTGTTTCCTTGGAGGAGGTGGTATGGACGGACACGATGCGTCAGTCATGTAGTTACAAGTTAGAGACTCAAAAGCCAGTTCAGCTGCCGCTTGATGACAGAAGGGAACACTGGAGAAAAATCATTTAATCCACACTGGAATTTCTGCCTGCACATATCTTCCATTTCTTCCTCTGTTACTGTGAGGTTTGAACAGGCTGGGTGATGGCCACCACTTACATCACAGCCCCTGCCTTTCGCTGTTAACTTACCTCTTTTCTCGGTAGAAGCAATCTACCATTCAGTTCACCATGCTGGTCCCACCTCTGTTCCCTGGGATACCTAACATAAAAATCAAGCCATTAAAAAAGCTAAGGATGAACCAGGCATTGTGGTACACACCTTTAACTCCAGAACTTGGAAGACAGAAGTAGGCAGATTTCTGTGAGATTGAGGTCAGTCTGGTCTACAGAGCAAGTTCCAGGGCAGTCAGAGCTATACAGGGAAACCCTGTCTCAAACTCCCATGACCAACACACGCATGCACACACACACACACTCACACACTCACACACACAGGCTTAGAATGGATGCACCCTTTTAAAAAATGTGCATTGCCTTGGAAAAGCCTCACCTCCCCCCTCCACACACACACACACATACACACACACAACTACACAATTGGTCTCTACCTCACTCTGCGGCAAATTTTACTAAAGCTTCAACTTGGAGAGAATGCTTTTTAAAAAAAATTAAATTAAATAAATAAATAAATCCAAGCACTAGTAGAAAACCCTGGGACCCAACTTGTATGGCTCTCTCTCCAAAGGTTCTGACCCAATGGGTCTGGAGTGAAGCAGAGGAATTCATGTCCTCAGAACAAGTTTCCAGGATGTTGGGGGTGATGCCGTGTCTTCTTCAGAATCACATCCAGAATAGCAGTTTAAAATCAAATTCTGGGACTGGAGAGATGACTCAGTGCTTCAGAGCTCTTGCTACACTGTCAGAGGACTGTGGTTCAGTTTCCAAGCATCCATGTTAAGTAACTCCATCTCCAAGAGATCTGGCATATTCTTCTGGGCTCCATGGCATCCGCTTGTATGTGTCCATAATACACACACATATAATGATGATAATAATA
Organism: Ellobius talpinus; assembly: GCA_001685095.1. Lineage (NCBI taxonomy): Eukaryota > Metazoa > Chordata > Mammalia > Rodentia > Cricetidae > Ellobius > Ellobius talpinus. The sequence continues at coordinate 51,432 of LOJH01000469.1, read as the reverse complement.
ACATCAATAAAATCTTTAAAATAAAATTCCATATTTGCATATAACTCTTCTTTGTAGCCAAGTGCTTTCTACATCAGACATATTCATTACGGGAAGCCTAGCACTCTGGTAACTCCTGCATCTTTACTTACCACGGCAAACATCCTCATGCATCCAAATGATGTTCACATAGACTTCCCTACTCCCTTCTTTCTCTAGGCATCTATATGTAGAATGCATTGCCTTATGGATTCCCCTTTTCCTCCATCTGAGCCTAAGCTGTCCAAAGACTCAGAAGCCTTGGGTCCCTTATTGTTATGTACTTATGGGCAATCCATGTCCTGTGTCTATATCACATGAGCAACTTATCAGGCAAGAAATGCCTCTGCATCTTGGACTTCCGAAAGAGTTTTAAATCTACACGCGAAGTTTGGCAGCTATGTTTTCCAAGTTCATCTCAAGGACAAGTTCATCCTTGTAAATGCTGAACCTCTTCATAGCTCTTGATGTCACCTGCTTTCCCACCCTTCTGCCTCCAGCTGGATCTAATCGGTGCATCTCATGGCCTTATTAAATACAATGTGCCTCTCGGAGGACCAGCTCAAAAGAGTTCTACTCAATGCCTACCACAACTGGACTTGAAAGAATGTGTGAAAACTCTTGGGCAAGTTTGGGTAGTTCCAGCTCTGGGGAGACTCTCATCTGGCCCTCATTTCTTCAGCCTGCTCTTGTTCTCAATTTTTATGAGTGGGCATTAGCTCATGTCTTCCTGAGATCAAACACACTTGTTTTGCAGCTTTCTTGCGATATCTAGTTTTCCACGCTCCTTCTTCAAAATCAAGTTTTATTTTTATTTATTTATTTATTTTAAGAAAATAGTAACAGGACTGGAGAGATGTCTCATAGGTTAAGAGCAGCTCGGACTTAGGTTGAGTTCCCAGTATCCACATGATGGTTTACAATCATTCATAACTCAAGTTCCAGGTTATCTGAAGCTCCCTTCTGACCTCCATGAGCTCTAGTCATGCATGTGGTGCATGCAGACAAAACACCTATACACATAAAATAAAAAAAAATTTCTAAAAACATTTGTAAAGAAGATACATACAAGCAGATTTTTTTCTTGGTGGTTCTCAATTCTTTTAAGTATATTATATTGCTCATTCATTTGGGTATTGCCTCAAATTTCCCCTTATTCATAGAGGAAGTGTTAAGTGTTGTACATAAGTTGCAGGAATCTGACCAGTGTAGTTGAAACAATGAATGAATACTAGGGGTGAGGCCCTGGGCTCTGAATCAGAACCAGCTCTGTTTTACAAAATGTGCCTCATTTTCACACAATGTGGATTCTGTTTTCTAACTTATACTAAGCCAGTTCATGTCTCTTTCATTGTCTTGCTCCAGACCTCAGCAGGAGCCCATCACTTCGAGAATTTAGATGGCTGGAGAAATGGCTCAGCTCTTGCTGCTCTGGCAAAGGACTTCCGTTCTGTTCCCAGACAGCACCCACACTAGTTAGCTCATAGCTGCCTGTAACTCCAGCTTCAGGGCTTCTGACTCCTCTGTCTTCCATAGTCATCCACATGTACATGAGCATGCGAACATGTACTCACACTCACACACACACACATAAAAATATTTTTTAAAGAATTTAGCATTTCCTTCTATCTAGGCTATCGTCTGACCTACCACATTAAAGCCAAGAAAAACGAGGTCACATGCAGTTGGAAAATGTGTTGGGGGATGGAGAAAGTGACTGAGTGAAAATGGCTGAATTTTCATAAACCTCACTACCCTTGCATCAGCAGCAGAATTTATTGAGGATCAACTTCATTTTGGGTCTGTTCTATATATGGTTGATATAAAGCATGGCTAAATTTAAATTTATTAAAATTAGCATAGTTTAAAGTCACTTCTCTCAGTTTTGGTAGCCACACGTACGCATTTGCTTGATGGGCTTGTGTGTCCACACTGAACAGTACACATATAGAGCATGCCCAACTTTGCGGAGGGTTCTGCTCCGTAGCACTGATAGATCTATGCCTGTGTGTTCTGCATTAGGATCAGATAGGGGAGGTGAGGGGAGAGAAGCTTAATGTCGTGTTGTGGTTGTTTTGAAGTCTCCTAGTGGGATTAGATACTCATTTATCAAATGAACTCCCCACCCACCCTGGAAGGAAAATGATTGAGCTGTGTCTGAGAGAGAAGAGGAGCAACGCCTCTGACAGGTTCATATTCCAGGCCGGTGTCTTTGCTTGTGGCATTTTGAAACACGAGTCGGCATCAGGGAAAGTGTCACCCAAGTTGAAAGCTCCCCTGTAGGAAACGTCTCAGTCTGACCTAAAGTAAGTGGAAGAGACAGGGTGAGGGAAGGAGGAGCAGGGGAGGGTGTCTGTGTGATAAACGGTGCCCTGTCGTATCACACTTGACATCACAACAGGAAAGGGGGCTCTGGAGCCAGGCGTGGGTTAAGCGAGGAAGTTCAAACCTTCATTTTGTGTTTCCAGATTCAGGCTGAGTTCAAGAACTCTGAGTTGGATCAAAATGTATCCGATCTGGGGAGTAGCACACCAGCCAAGGCAATGTCTTCTAATTTGGTGAAAGGCAGCCATTTCAGGACTTTCGAGTACCTGGAAAAGAGCAGAGGCGAGAAGGGACCCCTCCAGGAGAAGATGGCCTTCAATGGTCACGTGATTCTCCCTGCCGCTATCTTCAGACAGAATGACTGACACCTGTCTGACTGCCCTAGGGCCAGACATGGCGGGGATCTCCCCTGTCAGGCTCCATTGTCTCTCATCCAGGCAGGTTGCTTGGCCCTAATGCTCAGCCAAGAGCCCCACAGCTCTCCGTATTGCAGGCCGTCACTCTCCTCTGGAGTGCATTTTTCCGCATTTCTATTTTCCCAGGGTAACTTCACATCGCAAACACACTTATCTGCTCTTCGCATCAGCCTTAAAGATTGGGAGTATGGATCTGTTTTCCAGACCGACCGTCTGACTGTCTGACCTACGCTTGTTCACTCTCACAGAGAGGCATAATGTGACCCTTGTTAAAACCACAATTAGTCTAAGCCGTTTACAGGAAATATCGGTTTGGTAAGACGAGAGATATCGTTAATAGGAAGTCACGTGCTTGGTAGGGAGCGCAGGCATAAGCAGTCGGATGTACACAATTTCTACTTATCATTGATCTCCAACTGCAGCTGCTAGCTAATGAAAGCTCAGGTTCAGGTTCATGTGCACATGTGTTCCCTATGCTGTGCAGAGAGGCCAGGGTGGGGGTGCTCCCACCTGATCTTTAGGTCTGAAGTCTTTGGGGTTGTGGCTCTGATTCCAGGCATGGGAGCCTTTGGAGACACCACCTTCAAACTGAAAGAAGAGACCAGAATGCTCTCCAATCTTACAGACAGATCACACTAGGAAGCCAACTTCCATTATATTCCCCAAGGTGGTCACCCTATAGACGAATAAAGAATCAGAGTCATAGAAGAGTGGCAGGGCCAATGGCTTTGTGGCTTTAGAATAGAAGTAGTCAATGGCTCTGACGTGTGTTAGCATGGAAGCTTTGGCCCCAGTCTTCTTCTCTGTACAATGGGTGATACATCTTGTGAGAAGTAGAGCTAAAGTCACTGTTCTGTAGTCATGGACAAGTTAAAGGCCATACATTACTTACTCTTTGCCAAGCACACCAGTCAAGATGCATGTCACAAATCATAAAGAGGGGAAGATGATATCACAGCCCTGAATGATAGGGATGGAAATCCCCTGTGCTGTCTCTTCTGCAGACTAGACACGGATGCCTCTATCCCAGTGTATCAGGAAGAGGGAAAGACATCATGTTAGCATGACTTCCAGCACCTAAGAAACGGCCATATCACTCCCATTCTAAGCCCACCCTCCTTGAAGTCCAGGAGTACCCTGAGCAAGATGGTATGACAGTGTCTTAGGGAAAGGGACTCTGAGGACAGTCACCCACAGTGCACACGTGGAGGCCAGAGGAAAGTCTGAAAAGAGCTGATTCCCTTTTTCCACCACGTGAGTCCTGGAAATTGAACTCATCACCAAGCGTAGCTGTAGTCGCCTTTGTCCCCTGCGCCATTTCTCATGTCCAAGGCTGCTGTTTTATCGCCTGGAGTAGTTGATTGTTAGCCATAGTGGTGCCAGACATTCAAACCCCAAGAGTAAAGCTTCTCTGAACATGGAAATGAGAAAGGAAGTCACGCACAAGACTTGATCTTGGGATTAATTTGTTTGACTTAACTAAAGCAGTGTGGTGTGCTTTCCCCTTCTTCTCTTTATCTTTACGTATTTGGTGTTTTGAAAAAGAGCTCTTCTGTGTCACTCTATCTGTCCTGGAACTCTTTTGTAGACCAGGTTGACCTCAAAGTCAGAGATCTGCCTCCCAGGTGCTGGAATTAAAGGCATGCATTACCACACCTTTATTCCTTAATAAAAAAAAATATGTTAAAATGATGCTTTAGCTGCAAGGTCAGAGAAAACATAATTTTATAGGGCTTTCTGGCTTGAGCTGGTATGTTCATATTCAAAAGCAGCTCTTATTTGTGTATGTGTGTGGTACACGTGATTGTGTATGTGCATGAGTGCACTTGTGTGCTCATGTATGCCTTGTGTGTACATGTATGAGCACAGGCAAGTACTCTGCGTGTATTTGTACATGTGTGTACACATGAGTCCATGGGCGTGTGTATTGTACATGTGTGTTTGTACATATGTATGTGTGTGTGCATGTTTCCTTGTAATCAGACCAACAAACTCTCAAGGGTGGACTATAGGCAAATCTAGAGCTGCAGGTGAGTTACAGGTCAACCTGGGCTACAGAGTGAGGCTATCTCATAGGCAACAAAAGAAGGCAAGGGAAAACAAGATTGGGGGGAACAAGCGAGGGAGGGGGGAGTGAGGGACGGAGGAAGGAAGGGAGGCAGGGAGAAGAGGAAGAAATAAAACCAACTAAAGCAAAGCAATCTAAAACAGAAATCTTAGCACAGGTAAGGCAGACACTTGTCTCCTGCTTTGTGCTTTCTCTCTCCGCAACAACACTTAGAGTAACTACTGACGCACTGTGCTCCCAGGCAATATCAATATTTTGAAAGCAGTTTGCTGACAGGTGTCAGGGGCACAGGGCTGCCTTGCAATCTGTTCTAAAGAATTTTTTGTTAGCCCTCATTTCTTATCCCACATCTCTGCATGGCATTTGATAGCTTAGGGATCTGCTTATGTTTACATGATTTTTTCATTAAATCCTTTATTTCTCCCCACCCCCAAATTTGTGCTCCTGGCATATTCTCCTGCAACAGAGTACACTGGGATATGAACAAGGCGCCAGGACAGAGACACGAGTGATTCTTTCCTTCGGTGTAAGCTATAGTATGGATTTTCTGTCTGTAAACTTCAGTAGAGCCATTTGCGACGGGGTGCTCTCATGATTCCTTTTGGGTAGGTTACTCATATTTCATATACAGAAAATAACACTGTCACCATCGTCATAATTACCACCTTTTTCATCATCATCATCATCACTACCACCACCATCATTGTCACCATCTTCACTGCCACTCTCCTGTGCACCGTCATCATCACTGTGACTGTCATCTCAAGAGTCATTACTATCACTACCATAATTGCTATCATCATCTTCCTCACTGTTTTCTCCTCTTCCATATCCTCCTCCTTATCTTTCTTCTTTATGGTTGCCATCACCACCACCATCATCATCATTATGCCCACTGAGAAACAGCATCACCTTGATTTCAGCGAACCCAGTTTCTTTCTTCTGGATAACAAAGTAGGCAAGGATCCACACAGACTACCTTGGCATATTTGATCTCAGAAATGGAACCCACTGGCAATATAAGTGTGGACTTGAGTAGGAGAGGAGGGACAAAATCACTGAAGAGCTCACAGCTTTGAACTCTGTTGAACAAACAGAACTCCAGGGATGCATGTCTCCAAATCACAGGAATTTCTTATTCACCTTCAGGCATCAAAACTCACCTGCTCTCTGAATGTGGTGGTATACACCTGCAATTCCAGCACTGGGGAAGCTGATGCAGGAGAACTTTCGGTTTGAGACCAGCCTGGACTACAAAGGGAGAGCCTGTCTCAAAAAAAATCAAACAAACAATAAAACCTCTCCTGATTGAGTTTGGCTTTTCACAGTAGGTCAGATTACTTTATATATTACTTCCTTCCTCCCTTCCTTCCTTCCCTGCTCCCAGGAGCTTTGTCTCAGCCCCAGAGTGGAAGCTGAAGGTTAGAAAAAGACACAAGGTTCCAGGTCCTGTAGCAGCTGATACCCAGTACACAGGTGAGGACTTGGGCAGGCTTGCACCCTCAGAAATCAGTATTTGGGGGATGACGTTTTATTGGGATCATTTCCGCACCCCACGCCAGCTGTTCATCACATCGTGTCTGTTTGGTTTGCTCCCATTCAGTGTTGTCTAAAGGAGTGAAGGAGATGTAATGAAGGACAGTAAAGGGTGAATGAAGGGAGGAGAAGAGGGGAAGACAAATGACCTCCTGCAGCTTCCCATGTCATTCAGCTTGCTCACTCCTCTATGAAATCTGTCACTCCCTTCCCCCTAGAAGCCTGCCATTGGTTACACATCTGCCTCCCCTGGGAGGTCACGGGAGGCTTTATATCCCCTGTGCCTTCACAGTCCCATTCTGTGATAGCATCATCAATAAATTCTTGCTGAATGGAAGCTTTGTAACTTAGAAATATCACCAGGTGTCACCAGAGAAGGATACCTCGGAAGGGGCTCTTGAAAGATGTAAAATGAAGGGAAAAGGCTGTGGCTGCTATTGCCTTGATTCTGGGGAGAAATCTGGGAAGAAGAGCGGAGTTGAAGGCTGAGTAAAAACCAAAGAGCCAAAGGGAGGTTGGAGAGGAAATTCCACAGAACAGACCCAACTTCTTACACTCCATCATATTTCTTTCCCTTGTGCACTCATTCATTCTTCTTTCCATAAATTGATTCTGGTTCAACCCCATGTTGTAAAGTGGCTGTCAGAAGACATAACAGAAGTTCCAGGTTCTAGGGATAAAAATGAGAGAGGAGAAAAAGCCAAAGATGTTGTGAGGTTCTAGGCTTAGGCAACTGCATGGCAGGGTGGGACCCTTACTTCTTTTCTGGTGAGAAGACACAGGACAGTGGATGAGTGAAGAAGCCCCAGAGGAGCAGAGGAAGGGATGTGGCTAAGTGAACACCAGCATGTCCTTCACCCATAGGTCATGCTGGACCGTCTGCATGCCATGTCATTTAATACCTTGCAGTACATTTCCATGGAGAAAGCAAGGAAGGAGATCAGGGGCTGTTGGGTGTACCAAACAATAAGGTAAATAAAACATAGGAAGGGATTCCCCCAGCTCTCAGGATCATGAGAGTTACCTGGTTCCTGCTGTTTAGGGGAATAGTTGGAGTTATTAATTTGTTCACAGTCTTTTACTAACTCCTTACTCTGACAAGTACTGTTGATGCAATGGTTAAAGGGAAGGACCTTCAATCTCTGTACTTCAGAGAGTGTATAAGAGGGGCCAGAGACATTCAGAACCCCCTTGTCTATGGGGGAAAATAAGGTGAAAATGGCATAGGAAACAATGGAACTTCCACAGCTTCTTTAGAGGAAATAGACCTTAATAGACTTTATTTGAGCAGGATTAGTTTTACAATAAAATCAAATGGGAAGTAAACACTTCCCGTGTGTGGTGCTTTGAATGAGAATGGCCCCCATAGGCTCATGTTTCAATGCTTGATCTCTAGTTGATGGAATCGTTTGGGAAGGACTAGGAGGTTTGGCCTTGTTGGAAGAAATGTGTCACTGCAGGGTGGGCTTTGAGGTTTCACAAACTCATATCATTCCAGTTAGCATTCTCTCCCTTAACACACACACTCTCTCTCTCCCTCTCTCCCCCCTCTCTCTTGCTCAGTCGCTCACTCACTCTCTAGCTCTCTTGTTCTGCCTTATGCCTGTTATCTCAACAAGCAAGCGCTCGGATACCGCACGAGTTCCATGCCTGCCTGTTTCCATGCCCCCTGCCATGATGGTCATGGACTCTACATTTAATTTGGAACTCATAGTTCCTGGGAACTATGAGTTCCAAATTAAATGCTTTCTGCAAGTTTCCTTGGTCATGGTGTCTTTTCATAGAAACAGGAAAGTGACAAAAATATCATCTTACCCAACCACAGCCTGCATCTACTATGGTGGCACATTGTTTGGACTGAAGGATCTATAGTGACAGGCCACTGTTACCCCAAATCCATTGCTTATAATAGACTCCACCATTGGTGGTGTGCATTGAACAGGTCTCAGCAATAATGCATGTATCTACCAGCGCTGTGCATAGCTCATAAGAACATACAGGGATATTGTGGGGGGGTCAATTCTTCAACAAAGACTGGCACAGTCAGATGAATAAGCAAGTGTATTTGTTAATCGTTTTTTTACTATGAAAAAATATGTGAAAAAGCAAGCTGAAGAGGGAAGGATTTATTTTGGTTCAAGGACGTGGTCAACATGGTGGGGAAGACAAGGCAGCAGGCTCATGAGGTTACCAGGTGCTTTGCACCTGCAGTTGGGAAGCAAAGCAGAGAACCATGAACATAGGATCACAAAGCATGTTCTCCTTTGTATCTGGCCCAGGACTCTAGTCCACAGGATGGAGTCATCCGCATTCAGGAAGGGCCTTCTTGGTTCAATTAGCCTAACAGTTTAGGTTAATTGAGATAATCGCTCACAGACATGTCCAGAGATTTGTTTCTTCAGTCATTCTAGATATTGTCGGACTGACAATCAATATCAACCATCACAGAGAGGAAAGAGCATTTTAGGAAGCAGGAAGAGTGAGCCTGTGGCTGTAGGGAAGCAGTGGATTTGAGTGTCTGCTAAGAAGATCAGTGGACATGAAGTGGAGAGGGGCCAGACGGGAGAAGAGGCCAGTGGGAAGATTGGAATCAAACCAAATAGGCCCTGGTAGGGCTCTTAAGGGGTTTCAGGACAGAAACCGCTGGAGGGAGTGAATCACGGTGAGTGAGGTCAAATATAAACTTTCTTAGTAACTCTGATTCACACAGATGGAGCCTGCAGGGGCCTCCCCCTCCAGACCGCAGCCTGCCCCTCTGCAGCCAATGCTTAGGTGCCCCAGTAGGTCACCACGGCCAAGACATTACCACGTCTCCTCGTTCTTTCCAGTCTGATGTCATCTTTCCAAAGACTGGCAGCCGTTGCAAGAAAACTGTTTCAGAAAGCTATTAATATTTTAACATGCTTTTAAGAAAATTTGGCCTTTTGTCGAGTCGGTCTCCAAGCAGACATATATCACAGCCCATGATAGACATTACACTTAGCCCTGTTTGGTGGGGGAAGCTGCCTTGTTTGGATTCATTTTTTAACATCTATTATTAAAAAATCTTGCTGGCGTGTGTTTGTTCCTGCGGTTCCTGAGTTACTTTGCTCTGTGCACCTTCCCATGAGAAGCAGCATGGAGCTGATTCTGTGACCAGGGCTTTCTGAGGTGACCACTTTCTAAACAACAAAAGCAAAAACAACAACAACAAAGCCATTTGGATTCCAGAGGATGAACGAGGCATCTCAGTAGCAAGGAAAGGATAGACTGAAATTGGTTTTGCCCTTTCAGTAGGGGATAAATGGTCTCTTTCCAGCAATTTGTAGGGCCAGATACAGAAGTCCGCTGGGAGAATATGCCACTGAGGGTACTTCCCATAAGAGGCAAGATGGGGACAGTTTTAGAGAAAGGCAGTTCTGACAGATGGACAGAAAGTAAGATGCTTCTAAGATTGAGAAGAGAGGGCTTTTGTGTGTTTGTGGAACAGGAAGGAGTCTGGTGTGGCTAGAGGGTGATGTGGGAGGAAGAAGTGGTAAAGACAGCCAGGGCTGGCTCACAAGACACATGTTGGGTGGCTAGGAAGTGGTAATTTTCTGAGAACCTTCACATGTGCACGTAGAAGCCAAAGGACAGCCCTGGGTATGATTCCGCTGGAGCCAACGAGCCATTTTGTTCTTTGAGGCTGGCCTGAAATTCACCAAGTAGACTAGTGTGGCTGACCAAAGAGCCACAGGGACCTGCCTGTCTCTGTCTTTCCAATTCTGGGGTCATAAGTGCATGTCCTCATAGTTGGCTTTGCATGCATCTGTTCGGAAGGGTGAGGTCAGGTCCTCACGCTTGCAAGGCAGGAACTTGAGCCCCTGGACCATCACCTCAGCCCTTATATCTTATTTTGAGGCACTTCTTCTAGGAAGCTTCATCCCTATGCAAAGGACAGGTGAAACAATGACACTCTGGTCAATTATTCCATCTGAGGACAAACCTCCAGGTAACCCTTCTACGACACCAAAATCTGAGAATAATGTGAACTTAGTTAGATTTCCCAAACTGAGCTTCAGACAGAAGCAGCAACTCCAGCTCAGGTTCTTCAGCCAGCACCCCCAAGGGAGCTCAGTCCACCCTCTCCAGAATAGACCACCCATCCAGCTGAGCCCTGTCTGAATTCTTAACCACACTACAAGATTTGCAATGAAAGCAGGGTTATTTTAGGCCCCAGGGATGGTCAGTGTGATGGGAAGTCACTGAAAGGGGGACGAGAATGTGCGGTGTGGTGGCTATGCTGAAGACCGAAAGCCATGGCCGCTCCAGAGTGAAGTGTGGGGAGGGAGGGCAGAGGGAGGTACAAGACGGGAGACTCGCTTTAGAGCTTATCTTGCCACCCAAAGCAAATGAGTGGGGTTGGAAAAGACTTGGAATCTTCTTCAAAAGAAATCTTCGTTGGGTTGAATGGGAGATGTTCAAGCAGCAGAGATGGAGACGAAACCCTTGGGTTAGGAGATTTCAGGGGAAGGGAGCCTGCCTTTCAATGCGTTTGACAGAGCTCGGGCCCTGCTTCAGCTCTGCTCCTCCCTGATGTTCAAGTGCCCGGGAGGACAGATAGATGCACTGCTGCCTTTGAGCAAGCTGAAGTATGAGCAAGACAAGACAGAGGCAGGGCTTCTGTGTGTCTAGAAGTCACACAGCCAGAGGACCTCCCCACACACAGAGCCCCTCACACCTTGGAGTGCCAAACGGCTCCTGTTGGTTTTACACACCCGCTTTGCTTATCCATTGAAGCCAAGAGTTGCTACCAACGATAATCTCCTATCACATCCCAAAGAAGAAGGGCTGAAAAACCACAGGCGTTCTCAAGGTTGGTGCCATTCCCTCCATTTGGAAAGTTGAAACACTAATCTTCTTTCCTTTGTGGAAACTTCCCAAAAAACGCTCTTTCCAGGTGAACCCCTGGGGAAAGAAACTTGTAGAAGAGTCATCCTATACCTCCTGATGCTGACCCAGGAGCAAGTCAAGTGAGCGCGTCTGGTTCCTCTCGTATCAGCATTTTATTTGGGTCTTTGGTTGAGTCACTCCTGTTCCATTTTCCAGTGGCTAGCAGCAAGTTACCAGATCCAAGAGGTCAGGAGAGGTTGAGGGCGGTGGAAGCCACCGCTGAGGAGCTGGCAGCCTGGCATTTGCAGAATTTCACTTCCCTTTCTGGTTATTGCTTCACTGCGGCTGAGGCTCGGTTCTCAAACCTCTGTGCTTGGGGAAAGGATTCGTGATCTGCAATGAGTCAGGTGAGCATCGCTGCAGCCAGGCTCGGTGCCGTCGCTGGAGAAGAGATGTGTGAGAGAAGGGTGACCCTTTCTGCTTAGGCTCTCAGCCTCTTCCTGCCCAGCTGTATCCGTTACTTTTCTCTGAGGCAAAATGTCTGACCAAAGCAACTTAAGGAATGAAGGGATGGTTCATTCTGGCTCACAATCGACGATATCTATCATGGCACCAGGGGTTTGAGGTAGCTGGTCACATGGCACCCATTGTCGTGAAACAGAGAATGATGAATGCCCGTGCTCAGCTCTCTTTCTCTTTTTCATACACCGCAGGATCCCAGCCCATGTTATGGTGCTATCTACACTTGAAGGCAATCTTGCTGCTCAGTGAACCTAGAAAAATCAAATCCCTCACAGACACAGCCAGAGTCTGCCTCTCTATGGGTTCTAGGTCCTGACAAGTTGACAATATTAGCCACCACGTCATCTATATGCCCAAATGTGAGGGAGGAGCTCTGCTATGGTATCTCCAAAATTCCACCTACTCAAACTCTTAAAGTTTCAGATGTTTGGGATTCCTGGGATTTAACAATGTGAAGCAGAACACCCATTTATCTGAGCCCTGCCTGGTTCCCTTGCCTGAAAACTGAATTTTGCAATAAAATCATGATTGCTTGAAGCCATGATGATGGATAAGCAGAAAAGAGGAGAAGTCATGGGAAGCTTGAAGTAGAAAAAAATTAAATAGAACTATTGGCAAACACACCCACAAGCTAACAACACAGCAATCCATAACTCTCCCGAAGAATTTGGGAAGTTGGAGCATCTTCCAGTCTTCACGGAGATGCTAACTAGTTTTCCGGGTACGATAATACTTGACTGAACATAGGAATCAGAGTGGTGCGGTAGGAAAGTGGGGATTCTGGAATAAGACTGACTGAGAATCCCGACAGGGGGATTGAGATGTGAGCTCCACACTTAGAGACTTATCTCTTATCTGTGTTGTAATCCAGCCCCTGGCATGCAGAGAATAATCCAGAAGTCCTTGTTGAATGAGTTTATGGACACATCTTACAGTTTAGCTGTGAGAGTTTAAGCAGCATTGCTTTTGCCAACACTATTTCAGGGGCTGACCACACCAGAGAATAAAGTACAAGAAACCCTACACACACACACACACACACACACACACACACACACACACACACA
>LOJH01000469.1:2601-38530 GCA_001685095.1 Ellobius talpinus | reverse complement strand
CACACACACACACACACACACACACACACACACACACACACACACACGGAGATGACTTTTAGTAGGACTAAATCTAACAACCAAACCCCAGCATGTGTAGACAAAGCTAGCTGCCCATGAAGGCGTGGACGTGGGAGGGGAGGTCAGAAGTCACAGATGGGGAAGTCAAAGAAGGCCACCTAAGAAGCTGACACTAAGAAGACTAAAGGTGTAGAGTTGTGGGCAGCAGAGGGACTTGAAGATGCCAAGCTCCTGAGGCAGGACTTTAAAAGGCATGCTCAACACAAAAGCCAGCCCCCATCTGCAATGGGGTTAGCGAGAGTCAAATAGAGACCAAAGGCTAGCCAAGTCCACGCTGGTGAGGACATGTTGTGCATTTGGAAAAGGACTTTTGTGTTTACTCTGAAAATGGGTATGATGTTTCTAGCAGTGCGTGAGGCACATAGTAGGCACTGCACAAATAATTCTGGGTCTCATTTATGGAAGCCCACCAAGATTACCCTGTCTAGTCATGGTTCCCAGAGCACCACTCTTGGAGGGGATCTGTGACTCTCGAAGAGGAGGTCTCAGAATGTCTTGGATCCATTCATGGTGTGTTGCATCAAGCACTGTCCCCTCTTGCTCCTGATTAGCTCAGCATTACCTCCTTGGATGATGGTTCCAGGGCCTTGAGTACTCACTCAGATGTGGCCCATGCAGGAGCTTCAGAGAGTTGTAAGAGCTTGCTCCAGACAAGAGGGAATCCAGCCAGTCCCCAGCTTAGAGGATTCTCAGGCTCCAGAGCCAAAGAAAGAGCCTGTCTTTCCGCCTGATGGGACCCCAGGAGGCACTGGCATGTTGGGAAGCCTCCAGGATCTGTGAAGGCCTGCAGAGACCCACTCAGCTTGGCTCTCTCTGCATTCGTCACTGGTGGAGAGAGTGTGTGGTGGCGCAAACACCTCAGATGTACTTGTCTCTGCTACCTGCCTCTGCCAAGGCCTGGAGCACAGAGCACAATGGGATGAAACTGGTTTTATAAAGGCCGTGTAGCGGCAGAGCAAAGAAGTACCGAGCATGACTTATGAAGGGTCTCCATGCATGAGTGCTTCTGGCGTTACCAGGGCTATGCTGGCTAGGATGGAAGGCAGTGGAAATGTGTGGTGATCACTGAGCATGTCTGAACAAACTAACATTAGATGGTTATACTGTGTAAGGGCCAAGGGCTCAGCAGTCACCTGTGGCTTCATCTTGGACATTCCCTGTGTAATGGCCATTTCACTAAATGGCTCTCTCTCTGTGTCCCTAAATCCTCCTGACCTTCCTGAAGAAGTGTCATTTGACAGATGAGAAAGATGGAAAGAGGAGGTTGAGGCTTGGGTGTCATGGTCAGGAAGTTCTTTTGTCAAGCACTTACCTCCAGCCCTTGGGTTGGGAGGAGTCGCTGACTTCCAAACACCACAGAGAAGATAGAAAGTCATTGGGCGAGTGGGAGACAGGTGATAGCACTTCCGCGTAAGGATCCTGACTTGCAGGGTCCTGTGCTCGCAGCAAGCTCTGCTTTTTATCGCATCAATAAGGCTGACAGACCGAGAAGGGCCCGTTCTCCAGTGGGTCCTGTGCACACAACTGGAAGACCCACAGGCTGGATGCGCGGTAACACCGCATCGCCCCACCTCACTCAGGGACCACTGGGGAGGCAGGCAAGCCGAAGCTTATAACAGTGAGAGCAAAAGCAACACTCACCCACAGGGAAAAGACCCGCAGACACCACACAAATACTTCTGTCCTATCCAAGGGGCAAGGCATGCTGTCACTGTTTCCCAGGAGGGCGTCAGAGCAACCCCACTTCGTGCAAGAGGAAACCAAGCAAGCAGCTCTAGGTACTGGGGCTAGAAGGTAGCCAGCCAAGCCGGGAGTTAGGTGGGCGTCTCGGTTTTCTTTCTGTGCCACTGAGTGAGAGCTTCCCCCAGTCTCCGCCTCACCTGTGTGAGACAGTCTGGGAGACTGTCCCGGGCACACACTCGAGCAAGAAGAAAACTGAAATAATTGAAATAACTCAGGTTTCTCCTATTTTTAAATATCGGTGATAAGATCTGTTCTCAGATTCTTGGCACGTTTTCAGCAGATAGTCTCTCTTTTTGAGCAGATTTTCCATTGTTTTTCTCTTCTTCCTTTCCTTCTCTTTTTCCTTCTTCCTCCTCCCCCTTTTCCTCTCTTTCTGTCTGTTTCTCTCTCCCCTTCTCCCATACTTTCCTTTTTTTCTGTTTTGTGCCATGTCAGGTTTACACAAACGCAAGTAGCCCCTCCACGCCACCTCGCCTATGGGGTTATAGATGTTAATATCAGGATGCCTGCACTGGTGGAGGAGAGGCATGGTGCAAGGCCTGCATGCCAGGCAGGGGGTGAAGCTACACCTCACATCCTATCCAATCCCAGAGGGAATCCCGTGAGATAGGTATCACCATGCCTTCCACCCAGCTAAGACAGTGAGGTGCAGAGAACAGCCTCCTCCCGAGTGACAGAGTCTGGTAATAGTCTGTCTGGGATTCCTGAAGCAGAGTAGCTGTTCCTGGGACCAAAACTCTTTCTATCAGACCAAGAATGCTTTTGACATAATTTCATTGTAAAATGTCTACCACCTGTTCCTATTTCTCACAGTCATGGCTTTCTTCCCACCTTGACCTTGGAGGTTGGGCATCTACAGAGGGCTGACAATAAGGTGCCCAAGACCCCTTTATGGGGTAAAAATTTTATTTTAATTTTTCTCCCAAGTTTGAATATATGTGCAATTGGAGGCTGTTGTCTGGGGAATGGACAGCTGAACTAGCTTGAGGGTAACTTATACTGCACTAATCTGAGCCAAAGAAGTCACGGCTACAATTCTCAAATTCCAGAAAGTTCGCCAGCCAAATACACTATGGTTGGGGCATGTTTCCTCTTTAGAAGAGAAGAAGCAGAGGAATGGCATAGTGGCTCAGTGGGCAGAGGAGATTCCTGTGCAAGCCTGGCAACATGAATTTGATCTCCAAAATCCACATAAAGGTGTAAGCAAGAAAAACCCACAAAGATGTCCTCTGACCTCCACATGTACAGGCCGTGGCATGTATGTTCCCATGCACACACATCATGTTTACACATATAATAATAATATTTTTTAAAGACCTTAAGTATAACATCTGGCTCTTTTGCCTAGTACAAAGGCCTACATCATTCTTGAGAGTTGGTGCAAACTGCAGAAATGGTCTTAGAGGGGAAAGGCACCCGCCTCCAAGCCTGGGACCTGAATCTGATCCCTGTGGTTCACATGGTAGAAAGAGAGAGACAACTCTCCCAAGTCTCCCTGTGCCCTTCACATGGTATGTGTGTGCATGCACATATGCACATAAACAAATTAACAGACAAGTGGGGAAAATGGGAGGACCTAGTAAAAACCAGGAAACCATGCTATTAGCTTCTCAGATTAACAAAAGCTAAAACTTCTCCTATTGGCCAAAGTTTCTTTCTCTAACCTTTGTGGCATTTTAAAAATCTATTTCCTGACCTTCTAAAGAAGGAATACGTAATATTTTGTTAGTGTGGGTTTGAATGTTCACTTTCATATTATTATGTATTTGAAATGAGAATAGGATAAATTTGCCTCACACGGGAAATCACCAAATTACACACTCACACTCAGAGGCCGGCATGAGTACACAGAGCACCCAGCAAGGAAGCCATCCAAATTAACAGTACCATTCTGTTCCTCCTCTGCTGGCCTTCACCTTGCTAGACTGGGAGGAATGAAGAGGGAACACGGGTTCATCTCCTCTTTCCACGTCCTCGCTATCACCAAAAGTGGCTGCCCACGACAGCAAAGCAACATGAGGAAGACAGGACCCAAGAGGACTCCATGGTCACTTATGGCTCTCAGGACACAGTCATCTTCCTGCTGTGCTCAGAACATGTTCTGTTCTGAGTAGAATTCGGAAGCACAGGACTATCTGTGCCTTTGCTTCCTCACCCACAATGGATACAACAGCTTACCTCATGTTTGCTGGATGCCTGAAGGTTGAAGGCTCACTAGAAGCCTGCTCCTTATACAGGATCCAGTGTGATGGAGAACCTCCGTCTGGAAGATGCCAGCTATTATGGGAGAGAGGAAGCAATGGAAAATTATCCTGGCTCTTAAATCTTCCAGCAGGAAGTAACACCCTTCCCTGTTCCAGTTTCATTGGTCATGGTACATGAGCAGCATCTAACTCCAGAGGAAGGGAAGGGGTGCCTAAGAAACAAGAAAACACACATGTACATGAAAATGTGTATTTGCTTGTTCTTATTAATAGAAAATCACTATAAAGAAATGAAAAAAGAGCATAGCTTAAAGATATATTCAAGTGAGACTTGCTGACTTGGGATGTGAATGCAGACAATGACATCTCTCTTTATAGATATCAACCTTGTCTACAATCCTAACCTCTGCCTACCCTTCCCATGCCTCTTTGGTATGTCAAAATCCTGCCCTGTGTGTATTGGGTCTTGTTGTTGTTTGTTTTTGGATGGTTCTTTAACAGCAAGATATATTTTACCCATATTTTGAGTTTAGCCACTCCTGATACAACTCCTTCTCAGGCTCAGGAAAAGCTTGACATCTCTCGGAAGCAAATCTGCTAACCCGGGAGTGTTCTGAGCGGCAGTCCAACAAAAGAGCAGTTTTCTGAAGGAAATGCATGTGGCATAATCAACCTTAAGTGGCAGAGGCACGAAGATGCAGAAGCCATCTGAGGATGAAGTATCTGTGTGTGCGCGATTGTACAGCGGTTACAACGCTGATGGAATAGGTCAGGCCGCTGGTGGATCGGCCATTAGATCAAAAGCCGGTCAGAGCAGCTCATTCTAATGAGTTCTTAACCCTGGGCCAAGTGCCATTTGAGAAAGCTGTCATTGGATAGAATCCTGTCGAAGATTCCATAGTTGTGTAAGAAACGTTCCTCTTGGATGATAATGATAATTTACTCAGAGAATCACAGAATTATCTTTTAATTTTCTTTCTGGATTCAAAGCTGATATGTAGAAAGGACGGCCTTTAATGTCTGATCCTCCTGCCTCTCCTTCCTGAGGACTGGGATTATACGCATGTGCTATCAACGCATGGCTTACACAGTACAGGAGATCAAATCCAGACCTGGTGTGTGCTAGGCAAGTGCTCTACCAACTGAGCTACACCTCGTTCCTACAGCATCACTTTGAAGATAAGGAGTTAAAGCCACGTGGGTCCCATCCAGTGCAGTAGACATCAACCAGCTCCATCCAAATCAGCACCAAGCTGAAGTTAAGTGGACGGCTTAGCTTTTCAATACCCGACACGAACTGCGGTCACTTGGGAAGCAAGAACCTCAGCTGAGGAATTGCCTCCATCAGATTGGCGTGTGGGTATGGGTGTCTGTAGTGGCATTTTCTTGAGTGATGGCTCTGGGTGATGCCGCCTTGGGCAGATGGTCTTGGGGTGTATAAGAAAGCAATCTGAGAAAGTGGTGGGGAGCTAGCTATCAAGCAGTGCCCCTCCATGGCCTCTGTTTCAGTATCTGCCTTTGTGTTCCGGGCTCCCCTTGGGATAGATTAGAAAGTATGGACTGAACTAAACCTCCCCTTGTTTGTTTGGATCAGTGTTTTATCACAGAAGCAGAAAGCAAAGCAGAATAACAGGCCACCCACACCCCCAAACCAAACAAACTCTCCAGGGACTTTGGAGGGTGCAGTAAGACTAAGCGAGAAATGAGGCTTCCTGGTCTCAACCCATAATGAAGACATCACCCCACTGTCAATCATTCCTGTAGCAGCATTTCCTCAGTTCTAGCTATGTCCCAGGCTCTGTGTCGGCTCCAGGCATGGAAAGCATTAATCCTGATATCCCTGTATTCATGGACTCCCCTTTCTAGTAATTAATCAAGTAATTCCAGCAATTAATCAAACCATTCATCATGTAAACACACAGAGCAATGTGAAATTGCAGCTGCTAAATATGCTACAAAGAAGAATCCTGGGGGGTTGTTAGAGGGCCTCCTCTGACAAGAGGATGGGGCATAATGGGGGGAAGAACAAGGCAGACTCACGGGGGGGAAAGGACCACTTAGATTGGGATCTTCATTAGGTTAAAATAACTCGTTGGGTGGCCATGAGTGCGGGGCAGTCTCAGCACCTCTGGGTCCCAAATAAACAATCCAAAGCCCATTCAGTGCAGGCGAGTGAACAAAACTGAAGCTTAACCAGTCAGAGACCATTAACCTCCTGCTCCTTGCCTCTAACTAGACATGTGTTTTTAACAACGAGAAACCGTCAGCGAATCTCTAACAAGGAAGTTCCCGGTTTAGGCAATCAATTATTTTCTTTGTCTTGTCCCCCAGGAGGCCCTTACAAAGGAGTCCCCATCACACCCCATCAGTGGCAGTGGCATATAGACATCTGTGTGTGTGTGTGTGTGTGTGTGTGTGTGTGTGTGTGTGTGTGTGGTCTGCAGGCCAGAAGAGGGCACCAGACCTCATTACAGATGGTTGTGAGCCACCNTGTGTGTGTGTGTGTGTGTGTGTGTGTGTGTGTGTGTGTGTGGTCTGCTGATGAAGTAGCTGATGCTCGAGTAAACTCATTAAAATTATAATGTGCTCAACTTTACCTTTTAGCAAGTGTGTATACAGAAGAGTTTAAACAGGTTCCTCTTTAATTTTACAAATGCAATGGCTCAACCTTCTCAAGAGGCACCAGGGGAGATCCCACAGGTCCCCACCTCCAGCTTAAGGATTCTCTTTGTGGGTAATTATGTCAGGACTTGGATCCAAAACCATATGAATGCTCCCAGGGTGGAATATACACCTACGTGCTGGGAAATGATAGGAGGAGGCCATTCGTTCAACCTGATGACTTGTCTAAATGGCACAGTGTTGGGAAACAAATGTCCCCCTTCGGGACCCTTCCTGACATGTTTGATCCGTATCTATGACTTGATGTCCTCAATAGAGTTAACAACAAACTCTCTATCCTCCCCGACGGAGCTCATTTTTCCTTCCCTTGGTCCCAGTTCCAGCAGATGGCATTGCCTGCCACCCATCCAGCACTGCTGGGACATCTTCTGAATATCTCTCTGACCAGTTACCAAGTACAGGAGGGAGTGACCAGAAATACATTGCAGACAGCGTTGCCATTCAAGAGCCAAGACTTAAATGCTCATCGTACCTCTTGTATGCTTGCTGATCTAAACTCCTTAAGTCCCGGTCTTCCTAAACAATCCTCTACACAGCTGAAATCATTTGGAGAAATTGACATCAGTGACTCTGGTCCTCAAAACCTGCCAATGGCCAACTCCCCAAGTAGCAATTCTCTATGACACATATCTCCTTTTGCCTACCTTCTCATCATCATCTCTGAGACTTCTCCAACACCCTTCCAGGCTAGCTACCTTTATCCTGGCCTCCAATGAACCCCTGCCATTCCTGCATAGGTCACAAGCTTTTATGTTCTGAGTATTTGTTCCTTTTCATGCCTTGTTCAGATGTCCATCCATCTAGTGATCTCTTACAACCTGTTTCAAATTCCCTCTTGCAAAGTCTGTCTCTACTCTCTAGGCAGAATTTATCATCCCTTCCTTTTTGCTTCTATGTGTTTTATCAGATCTTCATTTTAGCTCCAACCTATCTATTATATATTATATTATAACTATTTTTAATATATTTCCTCCACTGGGCTAACAGATCTTCAAGAGGGAGGATGTCCTCCTATGCAGACATGCATAAACACACACACATACAGAGGGAGAGAAAAAGAAAGAGAGAGACAGAGACAGAGAGACAGAAACACACACACATTTATACAGGCACCAATATACATATAGACACATAGACATACATGCATGCACACATATACACAGATAGATACATACATATAAATATACATATACACATGCAGATATATTGCAAGTTAAAAGCTTTATACATGACCTTCAAGTTTGTACTGCTCAGCTAGTCTTTCATTTGTACCTCTTCTTAGCAATTTTTCTCCTTCTTAGGATGGTAGGGAAGTGTGGAGGCAGTTTCTGAAGATGCAGTGAGTTTGAAGATGGACTATTGAGTTCCCGTGCAAGGCTAACCAGATCCACAGCTGGACAGTTTAATCACAAAATAAAAACAGGAACCACAAACACTGATTTTGCATTTTGCTTTAACCTAAAACAAGCATGCACACTCTCCCGGCTCTCTTGGGTCAGGCAGGAATTCTAACTGCCTGCTTCCATTAATCATACCCACAGTGTGAAATGTGCATTTTACAGTTCCACTTCCTCTTTGGAGAGCTCTAAAGCATGCAATCCAGCACATTTGTGCCCATGGGTTGCTCAAACTTTCTGAATAGGTATCCTCTTGAGAAGACTAATTTTTAAAAAATTATTTATTACATGTGTACCTGTGTGTTGGCATGGGCACACATGCATGCCATGGTGCATATGTAGAAGTCAGAGGACAATTTACAGTAGTCAGTTCTCTCTACCATGTGAATCCCCAGGCTCGGTGTATTTGTTAGTTGTCATCAAAAATAGTCTGTTTGTGGTGGCAAGGTGGCACAGGGAGTTAAGATGTTTGCTACCCAGCCTGAAGACCTGAGTTTGAGCCTGGTGCTATTAGGAGGCATGGCCTTGTTGGAGGAAATGTGTCACTGTGGAAGCAGGCTTTGAGGTCTCTTCTGCTCAAGCTTCCCTCAGTGTGACACCAAGACCACTTCCTGTTGTCTGTGAGATGTGGGACTCCTGGTGGCTTCTTCAGCACCATGTCTGCCTTCACACCACCATGTCCCATTGTGATGATAACGCACTGAATCTCTGAACTGTAAGACATCCCAATTAAACCGTTTCCTTGTAAGAGTTGCTGTGGTCACGGCACCTCTTCACAGAAATAGGAACTCTAAGAATCAGGAAACGGGACACTGCTAACAAATCTAAGTAGGACTGGGCAGATGTAGCCAGGGAGTTTGGTCCCAGGGCCCACCTTCCTAATCAGAAGCAATGGCACACAGGGTTAGCAATTTTTTGCTTGAAGAATTTTGGAAATAATTAAACCAAATGGCAATCAGTTTGGTCAGAAGCTTGCCACCAAACAGTTTTAGTCACCTCCTCTTCTTTCCACACACATGTCTGTCTGCAGGAGTTTGTACATTTAGTTTCTATTTGTTGTTGTTGTTGTTTTCTTTATCCCTTCACAGTCTCCCTAAAATTGACATCAAAATGATGCCAGTTTGTGGAGCACTGGACACCCTCTTCACCTTTGAAGCCCCAAGAACACCAAATCTGTACATAAAACAACCCAGAAAAATCAATTTTCTGTGCAGACACAATTTCTCTTGAAAGGTGACACAGTCCTTTAAAAATAGCTATGGGCTCCATTGTGCAAAGATACGGACAGTGACTGACAGCTTTTAGGGAGGTGGAACATTCCCAGCCAGGCAGCCTGCGTGGTTCTCCAAGATACTGATCAGTAATTCAATCCAAGGTAGAGTGCTAAATGTTGGAGGTTAAGCTGCTGTGTTCTTATTACTAATCAAACTGCAACATCATGCCTCAATCTCCTCAGTCCCTGCAAGGAAGGGGCAAATTATTGAGAGACATCGGCCCTGACTCCAGGCTTTACGAGTCTTGCTTGTTGCCAGCATCCTTCTTGACTCAGTCTAGATGAGGGGCTCTGAGGGCTCCCAGTGGATGCTTGGAAACTAGGGTTAAATGACAGCCCAGCCAGCTTCCTTCTGCTCTCTTAATGCAGAGATTACCGAAAAGGAATGTAGGGCATTGGAACAAACTCCTGGAAAATTCCTTCTGGGGGGTCGGGGGTGCATGCATGCGTGTGTGTGTGTGTGTGTGTGTGTGTGTGAGTGTGTTTACATGAATGCTTGTGTGTGGGCACATGCTTATAAAAGTGTGGGTATGCTGTGTGTGCCTGTGTATTTGAAGGCCTAAGGGAAACTTCAGGGCCTATTGATCGTGTGCTATCAGTTTTATGTTGTTGTTTGTTTGTTTTGGGGCAGGGTCTCTCACTGGCTTGGGATTTGCCAAGAAAGCTAGGCTGGCTGACCAATGGGCCTTGGGCATCCTCCTGTCTCCACTCCCCCAGCACTCAAATTACAAATGAATGCCCTCATGCCCAACTTGACTTTCATTTTTTATTAATTTTTGAATGTTCCATGTGGCACATTTTGCATTTACCCCCTCCCCAACTCTTCCCTGATCCATCAACTCCTTTTTCCTTATTCACCCAACTTGGTCTTGGTGTCCTTTTTTTTTCTTTAAATCCAATAAAACAAATTTGTGGTCCTCAAATATTCTTGGATGCATGGTCTTCCACTGGAGTGTGCTCAACTTCCCAGGGAATGCATTCTAGAGAAACTGTCTCTCCCTCTCTCAGTAGCTAACAATTGCCAACAATTTTGTGTCTAGGGGTGACAATGTGTGCCCAGTTCCCTTCTCCACAAGGAGACCCAGCAGACTTGAGTCTGCACAGGGACTGTGCATGCTATTCCAGCTGCTGCAAGTTCCTAAGTCCAGCTGCCCTGCTGTGTGCAGAATGGACTCGGGTCCTTGTGGTTACAAGACAAGCACTGTACTGAGTTGTCTCCCCAGCCTTCCCTCTGGACACTCACTCAAGACTAAAGGGCCTTCTCTGGGTCCAGTGCCCCTCTGCACATCTGAGTCCTTTACAAAATTGATTATTAAATGGGCAACGGGTCACCAGCATGAAGAGATCCTTGTTCTGTGATCCAGTTCCAGACCATTGTGTGTCTAAGAAAAAGAACTTAAAAAAAATTCAGGACTTAAAAAAAATGTCTGGCATGACAGTGTTCAGGTAGAATTGTGTCATAGTGTTGGACTCTGCCTTCTCATCAACAAGCATCATCAAAATTAAAAATAATCACAGATGGAGAGCCCAGAGGGGGGTGAGGTCTGAGGTCAGGCTCCCTTTCCTATGCTCATCCTTTAAAGGTCAAGTTGATGCTGATGTGAATGGAACCACCAGTCTGCAAATGCACGGTTTACGGCTGGTCATTGTCATTCTGCCTCCTACCCAAGTGTTCTGGGATCTTTGCCTTTTCCAGAAGAACCACTCACTTCTGGGTTCGATTAAAGGTCCCCAGGACCCCTGGCCTTTCCTCTGCTGGCCGGGGCTGTGTGAGGCAGCTGTGCTGGAATAGACTTCTGGAATTCTTAGCACAGAACACAAGGCTGTAATCGCAGGGCAGCAGGATGATGTCCCTAAGTGGCCATCTGAGCACCGGGGTGTGCTGGACAGAGGTGCTATTTGTCCCGTTGTTCTGTACTTTGACCAAGGATGTCACACAGCAACTTAAGCTGCAGGTGAGTCACTGGGGTGCAGAACCTGAGCAAGAGATAGCATTCATTTCTCCAGACAGAGATGTCAGATCCTGGGGAGCAAAGAGAAGTTACTTCTTCACCCATGCCATGCTTGGTGTTAGGTGGAGGGTACCAGAACTCCATACTGCAGCTTTGTACCCAGATGATGTTGGGACACTTAGGAGGGTGGCTGTGGTTCAGAAGCTTTCCCTGCAATCACAGTACACTGAGCTCTGAGGAGAGAGAAGTTGGAGGCAGGGGTAGATTCCAGGCAGCAGCACACAGCATGCAAATGCCTTGTGGAGTAAGGACAAGGGGTAGGCTGAGGGAGCTATAAATTGCTCAGTGAGAAAGGGCAGAGGGTGCAAAGAGAGCTGCGCAAGTAGATGCTCCTCTTGCTATTTGACATCAGAGCTATCAGAATCCAGAAGCTTCTGACGCCAGACGGTCAAGGTGTTGGTAGCTAGTAAGGACCTAGTCTCAAAATTGCCCTGGTTATGAGGAGATTGGGTTACAAAGCATCAAGAGTGGAATCGGAGGGAGAAATAAGAAGTCTGCCGCAATGGTCCAGGCAGCAGGAGGTGGTAATTTAGAATAGGGTGGTAACAACGAAATTGGAAGAAGAGCAAATCTGAGAAATACCTAGGAGGTCAAACACTCGGGACTGGCACTGATTGGATGTGTTGACCTGGAGGATTGTTAATAATGTTGCAAAGGCTGCTGGGATCAGGTAATGCAGTTTGGCACTGGAGCTGTACCCATAAAAACTCCAGAAGTGAAACTAAGATCAGAGAATTTTTGCAGATCTGGAAATTATATTTTGTTGTGTGTATGAACGATTTGCCTATGTGTGTGTGTGTTTATTGTGTGTGTGTATCACACGAATGCCTGGTGCTCACGGAAGCCAGAAGAGAGAGTTGGAGTCATTGAAAATGGAGTAATGGGCCACTGTGTGGCACCATGTAGTTGCTGAGAACTGCATCCCAATCCTCTGCAGAAATCCAATACCCTTAAGTGTTGAGCCATCTCTCATGCCCCAGAAGTTGTATTAAGCCACCTCCAATGTCTAGCACTGGATCTGCATGGAGGCATGGAAGGATGTCTCAATGTGTAATAGTCGAATGAACAGCCCAAGAAGGAGATGTAGAAGACAGGTTCAAAGAAGTGTACTCAGAGCCTGTTGGCAAGCATGGGCAGGGAAATGGTGTCCAGGATGCAGAAACAGAAGGTGCAGCATTGAGGATGTGGAGGCAGGAGGAGGGAAGGACAGCAAGAGTATCCTTGATGCTAGACAGGAAGGACTCCATGCTCTAACTGTAAGACTTAGTGGGAGATCAAGGGTTCAGAAGGCAGTGGCTGCTGCTACATTGGCTGCAGTGAAGCCAGACTTGCACCTAGGCTGGGGAAGATGCCCACAAAGACAATTCTAGGACCTGAATATTTCTGTAGTTAACATCAAAAGCCTTCAAGAACAGAGCTTTTGAGAGCTATGTTGTAAGGATGATAAGGTTGTGTGTTTGTGTATGTGTGTGAGTGCCCACATGTGCACGTGCGTGTAATGTTTGTAAATGAGTGCATCTGTGTATGTGAGGGTGTGTCTGTATAGGATGAATGTGTGGGTGCATTGTGTGAATGCATTCATGAGCACATGCATGACCGTGTGTGTAAAGATGGGACTCTAAAGAGAAGAGGAAAGAGAGGGACATAGAATTCTAGAAACACTAGCTATAGAGAAGATCAAGAAAGTCTTCTGGTTCTGTATTTCTATTTGGAAACTGTGTAAGTTTTATTCAAAGGAAACCTCATCTCCCTTAGGGAATGGTAACAGTGTGACCAGAAGCTCAGGACTTGTGGTGGTTTGAAGAGGAATGGCCTTTATAGACCCATGTGTTTGAATGCTTGATCTATAGGGAGTGGCACCATTTGAAGGTGTGGTCTCTTTCGAGTAGGTTGGCTTTGTTGTGAGGAGTTTGTCACTAGGGAGTGGGTTTTAGGGCTCAGTGGCTCACAGTCTCCTCCTGCTGCCTGTAGAACTCTCAGCTCCTTCTCCAGCACCATGTTGGCCTGCCTGCCACCATGCTTTCCACCATGATGTGACAATAATAGATTAAACCTCTGACTATAAGACAGCCCCAGTTAAAGGTTTTCCTTTATAAGAGTTGTCATGGTCATGGTGTCTCTTCAGAGCAATAGAAACCCTAAGACAGGGCTTACGAGTCACCATGGCAGTCAACCCCAGTGCTACATGCCACCATGTTGCTAATGAGACTGGGATGACAGGCCAAGTTCTAGCTGTCCCTCCAGCAGGGACTTCACAGGGGAAGTTCCAGTTGGAGTTATATCTCTGGAGCCACTTCTTCTTGGGCACCAGAAGTGGTTTCAATTTAGATTAAGGCAATAGTACATGAATGCTGTGTGTCTTCCCCATTAAGTCCCAAAGAAACAGGGGCCAGAACAGATTACAAGAAACAGGAGATGAAGCTGCAGGATTTTAGACAGTTTAGACCCAGGAAGCAAATGCATGTCCTCCAATGCCTGATCCCAGGCTCTGGCTGCAGATCCTTCCCCCATTTTCAGAATTCTAGGCCATGGGGAGGACTCTGGGTCTACATTTCTCAAATCATGAAGGACCCCCCGGGGGGGCTATAGGAGGCTCTACTATTAACATAAGATTTGGTTATAAGTTAGAATCTTCTAGTGAGCCAAGGAACTGGAAGAACAAAGGAAAACAACTGGAGAACACACATCCTCTTGGTGTTCTTTCCCTTCCTGCTCTTTCTCTGGGGGAACCAGACCCCACCATGAGCTATGCCCTCACTGGAGACCATGCCTGTTTTGTACTGTAAACTCAATTCCCACCCTGGCTCCTACCACTCACAATTAGAGATCCAATTCTATTTTAGGAACGTGGAATGCATTTTCCAAGAGGGAACATTGTGAAATATCAGGGAGTTGAGTCCAAGCTCAAGCAAGGCATGTGGGAGTTTGAGGAAGGACCCCTCCAGAAAATGGGCTTTGGATTAACTGTCCTAGAGTAAGTGATGACTTACATGGTGGAGGCGAAAGTGTAATCTTATCAAGAAAAAAAATCTTTTCTTTTCCTGCCAACTTTGGTTTTAAAATGTTAGGAAATAACTTCCGACTGTTTCCCAAACAGCTCTCTTCTTCCCCAGTGCCTCGTCAGCTCTCTGGTCTTGTCTCCCACGTTCCCCACTCCCAATCTGATACTGTCTCTCTACGTTTTAGGTGCCAAGTTTGTGTTGTATGTCTCTCTTTGTGTGCACGCATGTGCACATTTATTAGAAGCATACAACTCTTCTTGCTTTTGAGACAGATACTTTACCCCCTTTGTCCCTGAGCACAGGCATAGGTAGCTGCCCTGTTGGGGTGGAGAAGAGCTAGCTAACTAAAATGCATCTGAGAGCCAGGCATGGTAGAGCCTGCCTGTAATACCTACATCAGAGATGCTGAAACAAGAGAATCCCTGCAAGTCTGAAGCCAGTCTAAGCTACCTAGTGGGCTTCAGGCGAACCTGGAGCTAGAGAGGGAGCATCCGTTCTCAAAACACAAAACTAAAAGTTCACCTGGGGTGTTCTTGCTCCCGGTGGATGCTGTTTCCCTGGGCACATGGACATCAGAAGGCTCACGCTCATTTTCATTCACCAGTACTGATCCTTTGACTCCTAAAGAGATGTAGAATGTCACCACATTGTCACTCCAGCCCAACTTTCAGACCCGTCTCCTGCTTCTAGCTGTCCACGCGTGACTGCCCTTTCCTTGCCTTGCTCATGAACCTCAGTGGCTTCTCTCCTGCAAACATCCAGTCTTATCCCCTCTGGAAGAAGGTGTTCAGAATTACCCCTAGCTACTTCCTGACCCTAGCCAAGGGTGCAGGGCCTGCTATCTACTACCGACAAAGGGGATGCCTACTATTCTCTGAAGCCTGTATTCTTTCTGCCTGGTCCCAACATTGCCTTTGCATTCCTCTTCAAGATGTTCAGTGACATGATCCTCTCATAATTGCCCATTAAACTCCTCTGGCTGACATGAGAGTCAAGACATCCTGGCAGGTATATAGAAACTCCTCCAAAATACTTGCTAGTCTAAGAAAGCCCAGAAGGACGGTGGTAATGTTATGAAATCACTTGTCACACATGCTAGAGCAGTGAACAGAAGACACTATATTTCCCTTGGGGGCCTCAGGAATTCAGATAACCATGTTAAACATTTCTATTTAAACCTCAGCTCTATTGCAGGCTGTCTATACAATCTGAGCAATGTCCTTTAGCCTCCCAGGACCTCAGTCGCACTTCTGGAAAAGCCAAATATTAAGAGTCAAACTTCCAGTGTCTTAGGAGATTCAAGCAACATGACACAAGGCTCTCAGAAGCGCATGACCTATGACAGGTGCCCTGAAGGTGTCTTTCTCTTGATGGCATCTTTCACTTCCAATTCCATGAGATGGGAGAGTCCACTATGTATAAACCATGCCCATTGCGAGGAGGTGGTGAACATATTCCACACAGCCAGACTTCCAAGCTCAAATAGTTTTCTTTTCTCTCCCCTTCCCTCCCTGCTCTTCTCTCCCACACTGCCTTAGCTATGGGGTGAGGCCTGCAA
Organism: Ellobius talpinus; assembly: GCA_001685095.1. Classification (NCBI taxonomy): domain Eukaryota; kingdom Metazoa; phylum Chordata; class Mammalia; order Rodentia; family Cricetidae; genus Ellobius; species Ellobius talpinus. Next base: position 22,578 of record LOJH01000469.1, on the reverse strand, counting down.
TCGTTGAGCTTGTATAATGATGCATAGCATCCGGCTCCACGTTTCAAAGTCTGTATGCTCCCATTGGCTAGTCCACCTGACGTGTGGTCTACTGCAATTGTTCCCACCCAGCAGTGAGCTAAGCCCCTCTCCCCATCACCCCCAGCATCTGGCAATATCTAGAGATATTTCAGGTTGTCACAGATAAGTGGAGGTGTGTGCTCTTGACATCTTCATGAACATTCCATACCACACAGAGCAAGCTCTACTATGAGGAGTTTTCTGTTCAGAAAGGCCAGTCGTGTAGTCATGGTTACCCTGAGCAGTCAGCTCGGATGATGAGGCCTGAAAGCCACATTCCTGGCTTCTAATGGCCTCCACCCCTTCTTAGCCCAGTGGCCTTGAACATTTGTTGGTGGTGCGTGTGTGTGTGTGTGTGTGTGTGTGTGTGTGTGTACATGGGTTCTGTAAATCAGCTCCACGTCCTTATTTTTGCCTGTCCAGCACTTTCCCAAATGAGCAATTTTTTCCTATCCCCTGTCTACTAATTTTTAAAATCTGTTCAGAAAGGTTAGAATCCTTCACTACTGAAGCTGCTCGGATGGACTGGTGCACAGCTCTAGCACACAGTGCCCCGCGGATGTCAGCTACTCTTATTTCATGCAATTCCATCAACAGCGCCCAGGCTTAGAGGCTGTCAAGTCCTCAGTTGGTGAAGAAAAGAGTCGGGAACCAACCCTGGTCCCTCTGGTCCCTGATCTGTGGTTTTAAGCCCTGTGTTCTAATGTCTCCTTAGCCTCAGCCTGGGGACCCAAATGTCCTGGAGCACCCAGAGTAACTCTAGAAGACGGAGCCTATGTTAGTCTTGCTGAGAAACCCAATAGTGACAGAAGCAGGTGACGAGAGTCCCCTGTGTGACGTTATTGCCTTTGGCCCTGAACACCATTGGAGCTGAGAGGATGACTTAACTGGAGTCAAGGGTGTGGCTGTCTCAGCTTTTGGCAGGACATTCTGTGATCTGGTCACTCTCCTGGGTCACTTGAGCAGGTGTTGCAACTCCCGAGAATAAGTCTGAGTGAGTCTGGCTGCCCCAGCCTCTGGGCACTCACTTCTTGGGCAGCTCAAGTCTGGAGACAGGAACCAGGGCCAAGAGAGTACCAGTGTCATCTCAACGGATGGCAGACATTTCCACTCTGAACGGTGTCCCAGCACGTTCACCTCAGGCTGCAAAAATGAGGCTGTTTGACATTATTACTGTCAGTGTGTTTTCCCCCCAGGGGTAACAAAGTAGATAAGGCATCAGCCCCAGAAACCCCTCTGTGGTAGGGCTGCCCACCTGCCTTGTTGTACAGGTGGGAAGTACGGACCCTGTACATGCTGGCCTTCGAGCTTCTACTGATCCTTCTCACTGGACAGTCAGCATGTCACTTCCTGTTACAGCTCAGGGTGGTGGGATCCGGCTCATTGGTTCCGCTCCAGACACTCAGGAGCAGGCAATGTGGGTGCGCATGTTTCTTTTTGCTCTTGACTGCAGCTTTGCTTTGGCTAGCTGCTGGAGTTCCTGCCTTGACTTCTCCCATCGTGGTAGACTGTGACCTGGAATTATTAGCTAAATAAACCCTTTGTCCTCTCGGTTGCCTTTTGTTCAGGGTCTTTTATCAAGCAACAGAAAAGAAAACAGAGTTCATGGAGATGCGGATTTGGGGACCACAATTATGCCACCTCTGAGTTCAGAGGGTGCCATCTGTCATCAGAAACAAAACACCAATGAAAACCTCTAAGAAGTCTGAAACAAAACCTGTGAAAGCAGGCTAGGGAGCTGGCTCAGGCAGATGAAGCAGGCTAGGTGAGCCAGCTCAGTCGGGTGAAATGCTTCATTCTCAAGCCCCGAAACCTGTGCTCTGTCCCAGCATCTGCAAACCCAGCCCCGAGGAGGCAGATGCAAGAGCGATCCTGGAACTTGTGGACCATCTGGCCTAGCTGTATTCATAAAATCCAGGTTCAGTGAGAGAATCTGTGTCAAAGACATGGTGACGAGCAATAGAGGAACTAAAGATTGACGGCTGCCCACATACACACATTAGGGAACACTCAGTATTACACACACACACACACACACACACACACACACACCCTAGGGCTAGGTGTGATAGTACACACCTTTGATTTCAGCACTCAGGAGGTGAAGGCGGGTGGATCTCTGTGAGTCTGAAACCTACAAAGCAAGTTTAGGCCTGTCAGAGCTACACAGGAAGATCTTGTCTCAAATAAATAGATAGTCTAATTTTTAAATTTTTAAATTTAAGTGAAAAAAAATGGAATCATCTATATTTGTGAGAAATGTCCTCTGGGCAAGACAGAGGACCTGCTTTGGCCTGCTTTCCTTACTCCTAAATCAGTACAATGCTCCAGACCCAGGAGTTATAAGCTTTTGATGTATGTATCTACCAGACTCACAGTGAGTGCTAGACAAAGTGAGGTGTTCTTATTTACTATACCAATCACAGCTCTAGAACAAGTACAGACTCAGGTGCCGGGGAGGGGGCAGAGCAAAAGATAGGAGAGCCCAGGAGATGAGTCTCCATGAACTTGGGGTATTGAGCCCATGGAGTCACTGAAGTGGTTCGCACAATACATCTCAAGAGGCAAAACAAGGGCAAAGACAATGGCACAGCATACAGGCCTGACCCATTTGGGGTCAATTTGAGAATTGCCTCCAATCATCAGAATTCTTAACAACAGCATTCATTTCCTGGTGAAAGAACCCACCATCCTGAAACCCCACACTTATCATTGAACCCTGTCAATGGACATCACTAGGTCCAAATGGCACCTTGGTTTCTCTGTCATTGAAGTTTGGCCTGATAGTACAGGGACTCTTTAAATTCTTCAAAGAGTGACTCTCACTTACCTTCTCTCCTCTTTCCCCTTCAGGTTCAACCCCTTTTATCACACTAAAGTGCCAATCAATATTGCGAGATAGATGTTACATCTTCGCTTTTTATAACGGCGCCTGTCCCAGAAGGGACACTGTATCTTTAAGGAAATGGACCCCGTATCCTGTTTCGGAAGGATTAAAACCCGTTAAAGAGACAGAAGAGGCTGTAAACCCCAATCATATTCTTACTCTCTCTTCATTATCCTGTCCACTATCTATCCCTGCTGAGTAAATCTGGTTGTGTGTTTCTCCAAAGTGGTCATAAGAAGAAATTTATTTACTCCGCTTTGCACTGGAGGGGCATTACCGGGCTTCAAGGCTCTCCGAAGTCATAAAGATTTTGCAGTGTGTGCAAAAGGAGCAGAGATTCAGAACTTCTTTCCCCCTCTGAGGTCGTTTGGCCATCCAAAGGGGGAGTCACTTCTCATTTTCTGACAGGGTTTATTTCCGTAAGATTTTCCAATTAGCAGGAAAAGGTCACACTAATGTTGGTGCTGGGTAGGGGAAGAGATCAAACTATGCAAATAGAAACATCCTTGAAAGGACAATATTAAGAAAAAAGAGTGCATTTCCTAATTTTTTAATTGCATGTGTGATATGCACATATATGCATGTATATGTGTATCTGTGTGATGTGTATTTATGTGTATATACATGTGTGTATTCATTGTATGTGTGTATGTATATGTGTGTGCATGTGTGTGAACATATATATGAGTGTATATTTGTGTGTGCATATGTATATTTGTAATTGAGTATATTTGCATGTATGTGCATAACTAGACAGATAGAAAAATATCCTTTTCCTTCTAGGGAGGAAAAGGGTGATTGTAACTGTGGTTGAACTGCTCTTCTCACTTGTGATGAAACAATCTGAGTCCAACCATTGGTCCTGCACCAGAGGGAAGTTGAGTACCTAAGACGGGAGCTCACTCTTTTGAGCTCTAGCCAGGGCTTGTGGGGCTGCAGAGCAGGAGTCAGGCAGCCAGTGCAGATGTGTCCCTCGCTATGTCCCTAGCCTGGCATAGCTCTCTCCTGCAGATCATCTCTCATCTTGATCTGACACATGTCCTCAGGCTTTTGTCACCTGCTCTTTGCGTGGAGAGCACAAGGAACTTCCCTGACTATAGACAGGGCTGGGAGCTATGTCAGAAAAGACGTAGTCCTGCCATGCAGAAGACAGGAGTCATGGGTCCCTCTTTCCCAGGCAGAGAGTTCCTCAAATACTATCATACATGCTGGATCTGGTCTGGTTGTCAGTCACTGGCCACATCCATCTAGAACCCTCCATATCTGAGGGAGCGTGCTTCCTCAATGTCACACGTGGCTGCCTATCTAAGTGTGGATAAGGGTCCAGTGTAACTGTCTAGGACCACCCTGCCGCATAGGTCTTCTTCTTGGAAGCTGTTTTAAAACAGGCCAGTGGATCAGTCCTGTTGTATCTGGGGATACCATCCCCTTAGAATCATCCATCACTCCGTGCTCTTCCCATCTTTCTGCCCTCTCTTCAACATAAGGCCCCGAGCCCAAAGGGGAGGGTTTGATGGAGAGATCCCATTTAGGACTGAGTGTAAGCTCAGCATTGGTAGCAGCACACACAGGGCCTGCACATGTGCAGTCCAGATGGGGTTCCAGCACTGAGAGCGACAAGCAGGCACGGGTTCTACCCCTAACCTAGAAAGCTTAGTCTTCTCCAATGGAGTCTCTCTGGCTATATCAACCACACTTCAGGGCAGGCCCCACGCCCAGGAGTAGACAGCCAACACAAAACAAACTCAATGGTGTTTTTGTAGACATTTTGGTCTCATATTGTTCTGTTTGGGATTATTTTTTCTGTCTTTGGCTTATATATTTTGATTTCCAATTTTGTGTTTTTGTGTTGTGGTGTGTGTGTGTATGGAGGAAAAGGGGGAGAGAGAAAGAAAGAGCTTGGAGTTGGGTAGGTAGGGAGGTGAGTAGAATCTGGAGAGAATTGAGGAAGGGGGAATGCATGATCAGAATACATTGCAAAAAAAGTATTTTTTTAAAGATAAAAAAACAGGCCTGTGGAGTGACGGAGGCAGTGGATCAAACCTTAGCAGATTCTAAAGAGCCTGTGGTCAGTTCTCACTAGGATGTAGGCAGAACGCTGCAGCAGTAGATTAGGCAGATACTAGAAAATCTGAAATTCAAAAATAGTTGTCAAAGTGATGTCCCAGCATGGCCATTGTTCAGCTGAGTTATCAATATGCAGCACAACCATGCACATGGTGACAACACACAGGCTATGACAGCATCCAGGCTCTCTCGTGTCATTTAACTCCTTATTGTCTTAACCCAAGAGCATAAGACAGAAACAGCCCACCCTCAGCTTAAAGACCCTGCTCTTCCTTTAACAGTTAAAGAGGTTATTTAGATGTTCACATGAAGACAAAGGCATCTAAATTTTCTTTGCTGTTAAGCAGAGAGCGACTCCTTCCTTCCTAGGATCAGAATAACACTGCTTTTTGGTGCCTAGCAAGCAGTAGTCATTGTAGCCAAGGCCAAGCCCTGCTTCTCCTTAGAACAAAATGAGGTAGAGAGAGTTATAAAGCATTAGCCCCGAGCCACAGAAGCCTGGCATGCTGTGAGGGCCTTGTTAACAGCTCCAAGTCCAGTCATAACAAGACTGAATGTACCACAGGTAAACCATGCTTTGGGCTCTATCTGAGGGGAATTATTAAAATAAATCAAGCACACAAACAAACAACTGAATAACAATCACGGTGCCCAAACCTCAACGTGACCTAATCCCCAACAACACGCAACTGGTGTGCACGCATCCTTGGAGAGTTGATTTGGTGATTCTGTGGCACTCGATCTTTAGGGCTCAAGGAAGCCTGTGTCCCCCTGTGGGCTCTTGTCTCAGCAGGGTCATGGATAGCACCGCCTCCCTATACGCAGCCACCCCCATTTGGACAATAGACCACATAATTAACCAGGATCCCGTGAGTATCATACAGCCAAGGCAGTTGGGGAGACAGAATGCTGCAGAAGTTCACAGATGTGGGTCTAATCGTCAGCCACTAATTAGCCACATGGCCTGCAACCTCATTAGTCCTTCTCTCTTCTCACCTCCACCACAGAGGTGAGGATTCCTAACTCTTGACTGCTGATAGATGTACATTCACACTGCTTCTCTCCAAAGAGGCAACCTGTTTAGGGAGTGTTCGGCAAACACTGCCTCCCCTCTAATAAAGAGGGTTCAAAGTCCCAGAGCTTGTCATTGGCAGCCCCTTCTGGGTCATGCTCACAGTGTCTTATGGACTGTGGACCTGTCTGAGGGGAGCAAATATGAGAAGGCCTTGAGGGCTTCTAAGTCCCTGCACCCTGTGGGGAAAGGCGAGGGGTGTGGAAAACATCAAGTCAATAAACTATCCACCAAGGTTCAGACCCACTGCCAAAGATAGAAAATATGCCAGCCCGTTTGTCACGAGAAGAATTCCAATAGCCGAAAGAGAGACACAATCCAGATCATATTCAAAAGATTATTGATTCAAAATCAAATGTGCAAGAACATAAACAGCCTTTACCACCAAGTTTGTAGTCGCAACACCCATACTACCTGCACTGCCAAACCAAGGGGAATATTGACACTTGTGACACAAACCATGACTCTGGCTGTGCAATCTGATGTCAAGCAGGATGAAAGTGTTTGCACTGGTCACTGTGGCTGGTGTGGGCTGTGGACTCTCTTGACCCCTGCACAGTGTTAACTACATGTGTGGATTTCACCAATGAGACACAACCAGCCAGTTTCAAACAGACTTGTTCCTTCCTTTATCAAGGACCACCCGTAGCCTTGACAGCTGTGCCAAGTGCTCATGGGTCTGCCTATCGCTTCTGCTACTCATGGGGAAGAAACAGGAATGGGGAGACATGGGGTGCATAACAAGCATGAGGTTTGGCTACTATTTGTTTTGTTTATCTGGGTCTGGGTTAATTATTTGAGGCAATTTTCTGAGGGTGTCTGTTCAGGGTCTTAGAGGCATAATTTATTATAATCTTAGATGTGCATCCCTGGGACATATTATTTTGATGGCAATAGAAGATGATGCCACTCAGAGGGATCCATCCAAATGCCGCTGTACTCCTTACGACATCTGTCAGTCCTGTCGATACTTTAGTACCTCTTGCCGTGTCCATCGACCCTGTCAATACCCCAGTACCTCTTCCAGCATCTGTCAGCCCTGCCAAATCTGAACAGTTTTTACTCCTACATAGACAGAGTCACCTGGCTTGGGTAATAGAGATAATGCCAGTATGATTTCTTCTTTCTTGAAGTGACTCATGCTATCAACATTGATGAGAAATACTCATGGAATATTTCCATATTATGGAAAGTTTATCATAATCATGAGTACTTTTGTCAATAAAGCCATGAGCTCTTTGCGTGTTTTAATTCTAACTCAGCCACAGCCTGGCCATGTGATAAAAGAAACTTCTCTCATCTTTCCAAAGCCATAGTTTTCACATCTGTATTTTGAGTTAATAGTTAATGACTCCTCTCAGAGAATTCTAGTAGACGTCAATAAACTGTGATAGCTTGCACTCTACACTCTTACACCATTAGTTAGCCTTGGTAAAGCTGAGATTGGCTCTAATGAAGCTGATAGTAATGGCGATGGCAGGGATGGAGATGTTGCTAGCAGTAATGATGATGGTGTCAGTGTTGATAGTGGTGGTGGTGGTGATGAGCGGGGTGAAGATGTTGACAGTGATGAAAATGGCAGGAGTGGAGATGATGCTGGTGGCAATGGTAACGATGGTGGTGATGGTAGTGACGGTGACAGTAATGATAATGATAGCTGATGAACGATGGTGGTGATGGTAGTGATGGTGACAGTAATGATAATGATAGCTGATGATAATGATGTGATGGGGATTCTGCCCATGATCATAGTGGTGATGGCAGTGATAGTGGTGCTGATGATGGTGATCTGATGATGAAAGCGATGGTGATAATGTTCATGACATGATGATGATGGTCGTGATGGTGGTGATGAGAGTGATAATCATAGTGGCAATATAAGGCTCGTGATGATGGCAGTGATGATGGTCGTGATAATAATCACGTGGTGAAGGTAGGAGTAACCTCTCCGAATCCTTAAAACATCTAGCAAGGAAAAGAAAAACTTGAAAATGTACTTGGAAGTAGAAGGAGTCAAATTTAAGCCCCACGATTCCTAAGGCTGCAGCCTTTCCTGTCATCAATAACTGTGAAACACTATGACCAGTGTATCAGGCTCTATTCCAAAGGGGCTCCCAAAACAAAGAAGGTCATCTTTCTGGGGTTGGGAAATTTGTATAGAAGATTCATAATGGAGAGGAAGTGGTCCAGTCCTGTGACGGGTGTAGGCGCTTAGCCACAGAGAGACTAATTAGGACTCTGCATGTGCCATATAGTCTTGGATGACTATGAGCAAGCACCTGAACTTGTGACTAGGGAATTAGCTCATCCTGAAGACCAGAGTCTGACCCTCAGAACCCATGTGAAAAGATAGGCATAGTACAGAATACTTCTAATCCCAGTGCTGGGGAGGTGGAGACAGGTAGACAAATGGGGTTGTTGGCCAGCTTGGCTAGAGGGTTTACCAAACTCTAGGCCAGTCACAGCACTGACAGGCCCTGTCTCAAAAATATTAGGAATATTAGGTGCATGACACCTGAGGAATTGTGCCTGAGGAATGACCTTGGAGGTTATCATCTGGCCTTCAAATGCCTATACACACATGTTCATGAGTACACACACACACACACACACACACACACACACACAGAGGGATCTGAACTTGTCTGAACCCAACTATTGTGTCCACAAAAATCTGACCCTAATTCTTTTTCCCTCGCAGCCTTTAGGAGATCAGAGGCATGGGTCTGTACCCAGCACACAGACACTGATCAAGGCAGCCATGAACTCATGAGCTCCATCATCTCAGTCATTGTCTCAGAAATGGATTAACAACAGCAATATGTAGAGATCACCCTACATTACAGAATCCACATCCCCGAATGTGCCACAGTTATAACATCTGATTTCCACAACACTCTCAGCTTCCCTGAAGACCGTCCCTTGATTACTTTATTGCCTTGGCTTCCTAATTGCCCCTCTGCTTCCACAATCCCTCCTTTCTAGTTTCTACATCATAACCAGAGATGCAAGTTAAAAATGCAAACAAATCATGCAACCCCTTGCTAAAACCCTCCCAGAGCAAGCCTACTAGTAATATACACAAGCCTGAGGAATGACACACAAGGCAGTCCTCTGGATGCTATATGCATTTGCGCACACACAGAGAGAGAGAGAGAGAGGCAGACAGAGACACGGAGACAGAGAGACAGAGAGATCACACTCTCAGTGTGTTCTCTTCTATCATCTCAGCATCAGCCACAGTGGACGGAGGATGAGGAAGGACACCCAAATTCATTCTCTGGCCTCTGGCTGTATTTGCACATACCTCTGTATGCACATGGCACCTGCACATTTGAACACGCACAACACACACACACACACACACACACACACACACACACACACTGTGGTGTCCACTAACTTCTTACAGTGCCCAGGATAGACCAAACCCTTTAAGAGCTGGTGTGAAATGGTTAAAGAGAGCAACAGTAATAAAGAAGCATCCTTCAAAAGAGTCAAGTCCCAGTTTTCAAAGCAGACAGGAGAGCCATGGAACGAGGCACTGTTAGCCCATTCTGTCTGCTCAGCCCTCCCTTTTGGCTAGGAGACAAGGAAGGAGGGAGCAGGCACTTGATAGAATCACCTCCCCCTCTATTCTGACCTCCTGGAGCAGCCGTCCACTAAGTGTTGCACTTGGCCGGAGCTCCCCATAGTAATTTGGTTAATTGGATGAACAGGCTCTTTAGTGACACCGCCTGGATTTGCACGCAGCAGTCCATCAAAACTAATCAGTTGGCCGAGTTCCATTGCTTAGCCACTGACAGCTTTGCCAGGCCAGTGAGTAGATGGTAACTTTTTAAATGGAGGAACTTGCTAAATGATGGCAGTTAGCACTTGCCAGGATGAAGGGGCAGGGAGGAGAGCGAGGCTGGGCTTGGCTTTGTAGTTCCTCAAAGACGGAATGTTGTTGGGGATGGCTGGTTATAAGTTCCTTCCAGGGACGCTGGTGAGGAGCAGTCACCTCGCAACTGAACCTTGTCCCTTTCCTGCACAAGGAAAACGCCCCCAATGCTGGTGCGCTGCTCTCTTTCTTTCCTGGGTGTTTATGAAACACTTGTTGTGCCCAGTGTATGCCCGATTTAGCACACTCTACAACACTGCAGTATCAGCTGCTGTAATACGCAAGCCTTTGGAGGTTTTAGCACAAGAAATCAAACTTCCTGAGTCTGTCCCATTAGAAGATCTTCATTGGAAGTGGTTCTCTCTTCCAGGCAGTATCTCATGGAACCACACTTCTTCCATCCTGGTTCTACAAGTCCCAACATGTAGGTGTGTCCGACCTGCAGCCTGCAGGTTTCATGTGCATGGGGTTAGCAATGAATATAACCTAATATAAAACCCTAAACTTAATTAAAACACTATGAAGTGGTGTTTGTTTGCTTGCTTGCTTACTTTGTAATGTCTCTGTAATTCAGTTGTGTGGTTCTCAGGTGTGAACTCTGTAGACAGCAGTGACATTCACAATGTCAAAAACTCGGATGTGTCTGCACAGTGGGGGCCTCAATGGAACTTACCTAAAGCCATGTGGGGCAGGAGGAGTCTATCGTGAAGAAGGTATGCCCAGTTTTCAGTTTTCAAAAGCCTTGCTCCAGAAAAAGCATGTGAGACTTTGGTTAAGCTTTTTTTAGTGAGAAGTAGGATGTGGCCATACCTAGCTCCAAAGGGTTTGTTCGCTCTAAGGAAATACCCGAGACATACAACCTACAAGGAGGCAGTGTTTGTTTTACCCAGAGCTTCAGGGGTTTCTATCTGTGATTGCTTGCATCCACTTCTTTTAGACTTGGTAGAAATCTCATGACAAAAGACATGACAGAGTCAAGTTACTCCTGCCAGTCATGGAGAACAAGAAGGGTCAAAGAATGAGACACCCCTGTAAGTGTGTACACCCCTGTGACCTGCTTTCACCCCCCAAGTCCTGCGTCCTGACAGCCTACTCCTCTGGGGCTCATCAAGCAATTCTACCTGTGTGCTAGTGTGTGCATACACATGTGTATATGTATGTTCATGCGAAGTGTGTGTGTGTGTGTTCATGTTGCATGTAGAGGCCAAAGGACAACTTCATGTGTCCTTCATCAGGCACCGTCTATCTTTTCTCTTCAAGGTCGAGTCTCTCAATTAGCTTAGAATCAGCACTTAGGCCATGCTGACTGGCTCGTGATCTACCACCTCCTGCTCCCTCTACCTCCCCAACACTCAGATTCTATGTTCTAGCTGCTATGTTCAGGCTTTTCTCAGCAGGTTCTGGGGATTGAACTCAGGTCTTCATGCTTTCGGGGCAAGCCCTTTACTGACTAAAGCATCCCCCACCCAGCTCTGTTCAAGAGTCTAAGCCATCAATGAAGTGACCACCCTCATAATCCAGTCACTTCCATGAAGCTCATCCCCAGGCATCTAAACCTTGAACATGGGAGCCTTTTTGGGAGGGAACCCCATATTCAAGGAATCTGAACCATGTGTCCTTTCCTAGAGAAAACTCCATATCATGAGAGGAAGAGTATGGGCTTTTGAGGATAGCCAACTATCTCAGCCATAGGAGGCATCCAACCCTAGGAGAAATAACTGAATTTTCCCTTTTTCTAATAAAGAAAGTGTGATTCGGATGGATAAATATACATCTGTGGACTTCTCCCCTTGACAAAGAGCAGGGTCAAAACTTGAACACAGATAATATAAAACCACGGCCTTCCTTCTTGCTAACTCTCTCCCCTATCCTCACCCATCTCCTCATTCTTTCGTTTCCTCTGTAAACTTGAATGTCTCTAAGGCAAGGACATTTTGCTTTCTGGAACTTTGTATGTTTCCCACGTGACTCTTGGGTCTATTTGGGTTTGAGTATTACATCCCTGCTGAGCAATCTTTAACCTAGACAAGCTTTGAGGCATTCCAGATCATTCCACAAGCACTCATTTTTTTGCTCTCAAAAGGAAAATGATGGAAGAGAGGTGTTTCTGAGAGGCGCATTTGATAGTGTCACTACTTGGTCACTACTTGATGTAACAACCCTTGATGTGTTTCTATCATATCCATCTTTTATCAAAGCAGCTGTGATCTCTGGGACTGGGTTGTGGGGGGGCGGTGGCTCAGTGGGTAAGAGTGCTTATTCTGCAAGCATGAAGATCTAAGTTCAAATCCTCATGACCCATGAAAAATGCCAGTCATGGAATCACATGCCTATAACCCTAGCACTTGGGGAATGGAGACAGCTTGCTGGATAACCTAGCTGGAAGGGTGAACTTCTGGCTCAGTGAGTTTTAAGGCAATAACTCAGAGAGCGATAAAGGAAGATACTCAATATCTTGGTCTACTTATTTGAAAACAGAGGTGTGTGTACCTGCACACTCACATGTGTGTGCTATGTACATATAACACACACATACACACACACAATTTTAGCTGTGACCTGGTTCAAAGTGACCCCACACCCATGCTGCCTTCTGCTGACTCCTGTCTGGCTTCTGGGGAACCTTTTCCCCACCCATCCCTGCACAAGGCAATCCTACTAAGAGCCAGATTTAATCACAGGCTTGCTCAGAGGTTTTGTGTGCTTTCCCATTTAGACTGTGGGATCCCCGAGAACAAGGCATGGCCTGTGTTGTTTCACCTCCTTTGTGCCTAGCTTGGAGCCCGACACAGGCCACATTCATTTATTTGGAAGTGCAGGAGAGAAATGAACGCAGCTGCAAGGTAATGCCATCTGTAACTAGAGCAAGCACTGTCCTATCTGCTAGAAGTTTAAACAGAATAAAGGGCACATTTCCATTCTGGTGACACTTTCAGTGTGGGCTAGCCATGTCATAATGTGCTTGAGGCCATTTAGAGACTTGTCTCCAAATAAATAATGGGTGGGTGGTGTCCGAGGACTACTACTGACACCAAGATTGTCCTCTTGCCTCCACATGTGAAATGAATACTCACATATGTGCAGCTGCACACACACTCACACACACATTCTCTGTACAAACATACAGAAGAAAACTGTGTGTGTGTGTAAGAGAGAATATGAGAAATGAAGGAAGTGAGGGAGGAAGGAGAAAGAAAGGGAAAAAAGGAAGGGAGGGAGAGAGGGAGGGAGGGAGGGAGGGGGAGAGAGAAAGAGAGAGAGAGGGAGGGTTATTTCCTGGATGGGGTAGTATATGATGCAATGGTACCACATGCTGTCTGTGTGTGTCATGGCTATGTGTCAGAAAACACAGAAGACTGAACATTATAGTCTGAGCAGGGAGGCTACAAAGGAGGCTATAATCCCCCCAAACTCTGACTCCAGGGACCTCTGACCTACTCCTTCATTTTAACAAATACCCCAGGGCCCTTGGAGACCAGGCCCAAGAGCTCATTGCTCAACTGCCGGGCTTGTATGGAGGCTTGCAGGGAGCGCGCCAGAACCCATTTCTAAACAGTCTGATGATTTATTTGATGCCTTTGGATATTTAAGTAGTCTGCTGTATACACCAAGTGTCTAAAATGTTTATTTTTTTCTTTGCTTTAATGTGTGGGACCTCTCACAACGCCTTGTACACCCCAGGCACTCAATAAATATGATTTATGGAAGATGTAAATAAATCCAAAGCAAGATTATGTCTGCGTTCATTAATTTGTTGCTCCAGCAGGCAGTCCCCCCTCTTCAAACTTGAAAAGGAGAGAAAAATCCACACCAAATTACAGAAGAAAAGCAAAGGCAAAATGCACAACCCTTGGGCCAGTGCAAAAATGGGGAAACTCCCTGGAGTAAAGCATGTGGTTTTCTCCACTTTCATATGCATAGACTGTGTGATTTTGAGCCAGGTTCTTGACTTTCCTGGGCTGTGTCTTCTGAAATAAGGATTGAGTGGGTAGTTAAAGGGTAGGTGGTTAGTGACCTTCAGAGGAGGCATGCCCGGAAGAGCCAAAGCGGTGTAACAGGAGGTGTGGCCAGTGGTTCTCATTTGAGAATGTGATGCCTGGAGCCTACAGATTCAGACATCAGAGCTAAACTCCAGCCTCTGATGCCCCTGGAAGGAAGAAATGGATGGAGAAGAGGTTCTGTAGCTCTGTGGTTCTAGTTTGATCCCCTGTACACTCTGGTGCTTCTGTGGTGAGCATGGCTTACCCCACATAGCTGGATACCCAGCTCTATCCCACATCCCTGCATGCCCAACTCTGGGTCTCTGGTCCCTGGGTCCACTAGATTTCTGAGCATGCCCAGTGAGGGAGTCCTCCTCAACAGCTCTGACTTCCCCTGTAATCCTGACTTTACAGGGACATTGCCCATTCTTGTCACCTCAGAGTAAAAGGGGACTTAGAACCCATGAGAGGGTAGACCAGTAGGGAGCAGGGTGGGGTGACCATCTGCCAACAAAACCCACCTGCCCTTTGGAGGACAATCCTACCACTGAGTCCCTGGTTGTCAAACTCTGTAGCCTTGAAGCTACCAATCTCTCTCTGCTCCCCAGTCCCTCAGTGCTTCAGCTGCATCTAACACACTTCTGGTGCATCCCATCCTCCTATTGTGCCTGTACACTGATGAGGAAGCTCTGTCAACCAATCACATCTAGTTAAGGCGTGGCTACCTGGAGCCCAGGAAGAAAAACTGGGAGGACCCAGGTGCGCACTCTCTCTCACTCTCTGTGAGTTTCCCCTTATAACCATTAAAATATAATTGTTATTCTTGAGCTGGCCTGGTTATTTATCGTACCAGCCTAATTTGCAACACCACATACTAGCCGTGCTATGTTGTGATTCATCGGGCCTTACTTCTTTATCATTTTGGAGTTGTTCACTGCGTTCCCATTCTTTATCAACCTACTGACAGGCCTTTGGGTTCTCTTCTCAGCTCTGTGAATATAACTGCTACAGATGCTTGTATATGTTTCTTTCGAGAGACATATGCCCTATTTTCTCTTAGTGATAGCATTAAATATTAAGTATATGGAGTTTTCTCTCTACTGGTAGAGGATACATTATTTGATTTGATTCCTGGTGAAAGCTCAGAGCTATAGACGGGTCTCAACTCTTCTTGCTGTGGGTCTTGGAAACTTTGGTGTAATGTTTTTCTTATTAAGTCAAGAATTTTTATCTTTTCACATGAAGAAGTCACTTAACAGCTTCTAGCTATGTCTTATGCTTGCGACTTCATTAAACAGAGGTTACCTAACATAATAAGCACTAAGACTCCATGAGAGTCTCTCCGAAAATGAGCATAGAAACTCAGTAACTAACAGGCAGATAGTGTATACAGTATGGAAACACCTGTAAAAATAGAAGAATGAAGCCAGGTGGCCTACAGTTTCATCACGTTGCTTAGAGTCATGTGTCATTTTGTTAAATGGTTACGAGTGTAAATTTGTTCATCTGGTGTTTAATGTTTTAAAGTCGGAGTTAACTTATGTAACTGGAACTATGAAAAATGCATTTCTAGATAAGAGAAGTCCTTTGTTTCTATTATTGCATGATGTGGTCTCCTATGGAAAATATTCCCTGGCCAGGTCTATCAGACAAGTGTCTGGATATCTGTGATATCATTGGCTCTGAGTGTTTTTGGGTCCCAGCTTTAGATGAGTTCCCCTTTATTCTGGTCTTTATGTACACATATTTCTGCTTCTGTGAAACATTGTCCCTGAGCTTCGGGTTGCACTGAGATGTTCAGCATTTCTCCCTCATATGGAAACCTGAAATTGTTGTTAGAGAAGGTGCCTCTCTGGGATCATGCCCAATCTTGTCAGCTAACCTGGCTCATCTTGGGCTTGGTAACAGGGTCTGCTGAACCATTTTGGTCTGTGATCATGTCCCTTTGGCTGACCCCTCTGGTATTTTGCAGGTTTGCCCCCACGATGGTTCTCTTGGTCTTCTAGCTGCTGAGTGGGTGGATGCCATGTTAGAAATGGGCACATATCTAAGTGTTCAAATGAACCAATCCTCATGGCAGACATCAGATCAATGATGAAAAAGACATCAGATTGATGGTGAAAAACACATCTAATCAGAAGAGCCTCTGTCACTGAACTTTGAGTGACACTTCCCCTGGCCCAGGGAGCTAGAGAATAGGGAAGACCAGATACCTGCTTCCCCTCATATCCTACTGAGAAGCACAGTGAGGGTCGCAGTTCCCCACCTTGTATGGACTCACCTCAGGCTATTACTGACACACCCTCCACACAGTTTGAGAGCTGTGCTTTGGGCCATCCCCAGGGGCTGGAGTGCAGGGGAGAGGTGGTGTTATTTATTGTCTATGTATACTTCCCTCTTCAACTGTCAATCAAGTACCCAGCCTGTTCTGGGAGTTCCTGTAGACACTGGAGCCATGTCCTTGGATGAAGCAAAACTTCTGTCCTCAGGAGCTGTTGTTTAAATGGTGGGCAATAGACAAATTAGCATATGCCTGTCAGGGATGTTATTTTTTAATAAATCAGATGAGTGGAAGATGGGGTAAAGGGGGCTGGAATGCTGCAGTGAGGGCACCTCTTCCATGAGGACCTGTGTGCAGTGCGGACTGGATGAGAAGAAGAAGGTAGGCTTCTGGGCAAAACTCCCAGGAAGAAAACACAATGAGTGGGTTAGAGTCAAGGGGAAAAAGACAAGAATAACAGGAGCTTGGGAAAGCCATGGGGAGGTGAGGCCATGTTGATCTGAATTTGGACTAAGGAGGAAAGGCATGCATTGGTTAGGTCTGTAAAGGAAGCCACTGACTTTACTTGGAGACACAATGACATGGGAGGAAACAGGAACGGTGTGGCTACCATGAGTCCAACTGGATGCTACAGTGGTCCAGGCAAGGACAGCCGCACATCATCAGAAAATGTTCTGTTGTTCTGTGTTGTTCCCATTTCACAGATAGGAAAACCAACTCGAAAACCTCAAGAAAGCAACCCAGACGCCAGAGTAAGAGTAGGGAAAAAGAGCCAGGAAACAGGGTGGGTTGGAGACATTCATTTCAGCTGGGTGTGGCGGCACATGCCTGTAACCCCAGCATTGGGAGGCTGAGACCAAAGGGTGGGAGTTTGGGCCCAACATGAGCTACTTAGTGAGTTCAAGGCTAAGGCTAGCCTGAGATATGTAAAAGGGGGGACTATTTCCATTTCATAGAGCCCTATGAAGCTCCACCAAGACTCACCTGATATTTCAATGTTCTCTGCAGCCCCCACGCTGACACCAACCTTTCTTCCCTCTGGTGAGTGACAGCCACACTCACTCCAATATCAGGCTTTTCAGGCCAGGGCAAAAGACTAAGAAACATCTTCTTCCGCATGGGATTAGGTCGGCATTAGCTCTTTATTTGTTAAGGGACTTGATCTCATTACAGATCAATTTGCCGAGTATTGAATACACGGGACAAGGAGGTGCTTCGTTCCCCTAGCAGCCTGCTCTGCTCTTGAAATATCTGAAGTCGTTTCCCTGCTGGCTCAGAGACTAGCTCTTGCTCTATGCGTTTCCACGGTTTCTTCCTATTGTCTGCTACTCAGGACTTGACTGTCATTGCC
Source organism: Ellobius talpinus (assembly GCA_001685095.1). Taxonomy (NCBI): domain Eukaryota; kingdom Metazoa; phylum Chordata; class Mammalia; order Rodentia; family Cricetidae; genus Ellobius; species Ellobius talpinus. The sequence continues at coordinate 4,997 of LOJH01000469.1, read as the reverse complement.
AGAGTTTATGATATTTTGCAAGATAAGAAAGGTGGAGGCCGGAAAGGGAGCTTTGAAGTAGCTCGGGCCTGACTGGGATTAGTTCTTCCAGCTGCTTCCTCACTGGATGACAGAAGCCAGCTTCTACATCTCTGCAAGCTTCCAGCGCTGTGAGACACCATGGAGGGCAGTACCTGTTCACAGAGGCCAGAGATCATTGCCACGCTCATGCCTCAAGCACAATGTAGCCCTATGCGTGCCTCCTGGCTGGTAGGGAAATGAGCTATTTCAGGAGTGTTTCCCACTAGATGCCTAGGAAAACACAATTATCCCAAGCTACCCAGGTTTGATCTGTCTTTTCTCTCCAGCACCCCCCAACACACACAGACCCCCTGGGGGTCTCCTTCTTGACTTTCCCCAAGCCCTTTGGAATTGATATCAAGGCCCTTGCCCTAGCTGTGGCCAAACCGTACCTACACACATTTCACCTTTCTGCCACCTCTGCTCGGAGACAGATTTAGCATTCAAGGACTTGAAGCTTACAAACTGTTTAGATTGCTAAGAAAATCATAAATACGAAATCTCCAGGGCCCTTCCCTAGCCTTGGAGAATGGATCTTTGTCTCTGTCTGTGTGTAAGAAGCCTTGGGACTTTGAGTTTCTTTAACTATTTTCACAACTTAACACTATTTTCACGACTTACACTATTTTCTTCTCAAAATACTGGATACAAACCAGCACCAGATTACATTTGGAATGATCAGGCCACAAAGGAGGGTGAACCATAAAATTGGATTGGCTTGTGTATAGATAACCTTTGACCTCCTGAGGAGGAGCAGCAGTGTAAGAGCCTTCTTGCCTGTACCAGCATCAGATCAATCAAGGACCAAGCAGACTTGTCAGCTCAATAGGTCAAAACTGTTTTCATTGAGATACCCCGGATTATTAGTAATATGGAACATGCAGGCTTATTGGTCGTGACCCAATCTATAGTCTCGTACTAGTTTCCATACGGCAGATTGTTTAATGCATGACTCTCTTCTGTATGCAGCATGGATATGGACTGTACAACCAATGCTTTCCCATGGGAACAGATTAAGAATGATAAATTGGGAGAGAGTAATTTGACTGTATGTAAATATAATGCAGGCCTATTTTGCTTGGGTTAAATACTGCAGGTCTGCAAAGATAGCTCAGCTTTCTGAAGTTGTTTTTATTTTCATTTTACAAAGGAATCTTTTGTAAGGGGGTAGGGGATGGGGAATGAAGGGTGGGGAGTTGGGGTGCAATTTTATTGGTAGAGTGCCTCCTAGAGCATACAGGCCCTGGGTTTAAACCCAAGCATTCTCCCAAATGGGGTATGGTAGTGCAAACAGTAGAATCAGGCGTTCAAGATGATGACCTCAGCTAGGGAGTTTAAGGCCAGCCTGGGCTACATGAGATATTAACTACAAACAAGCAAACAAAAACTTCGTGTTTAGATAATAGCAAAGGTGGGAGGGTTGGGCAGTTGTCCAGGCATCAGGGAGACACCCCTGGACATGAACTACTTCCATCCTATGTCAGCGAGATGTGTTTCTTTCTTTTTGCTGCTGCCTGTATTTTGAAATTTTAGCACACTAGATGGAGATTTTGGAAAGTGAATCTTAAATGCCATCATTTGCCAGTTGTATTTGTTCATTTTTTTCTTGCTGTGACATGAGGCTTGGCAAGTGGCTAAAGGCAGGAGGGGCTTGCTCTGGTTTTTGGTTTGACCGTATAGTCCAACATGGTGGCAGGAGCACCTGGTTGCGATGCCATCCCGGTCAGGGAGCAGAGAGAGATGGAGACTGGTATTCAGTTTGGAAATATGAGTTGAAAAATAAACCCCAGAGAAAGAAAGGCTACCTGTAAAACAGAAGCTCCTGCTTGTTAGGAAGGGCAGAAGACAGACATCACCATGGAGGACCACGGGGAATGCATGGCTGCTCCTGATTCTGCATCTCCGTCCATCCTTAACACTAAACACAAAACACACAGGCAAGCTGGGACTGAGAGCTAAGTATCTTGGCAGAGAATTAGCCAAAGCTTAAGGCAGCCATGTCCTGGCATTCAATCAGATAAAGGGGTGTCTGAAACAATTGAAAGAGGAGTGATTCTTCAAAGGCTCCCATTTTAATTACAAGCTGGTTGGAGAATATTCCTTTCCTTCTACCTGGGTTCACTTCCAAAATGTAATGGAGTTAGATTAGCCAAATGAAAGACTCCCAGGTCATAGTGACAACTTCCCTGCCCAGCCTCAATCCACTCTGTCTTCGTACAAGTGCCTGCTCGGCTCGAGGGATTTTAGCCTCTGAAGAGAATTAGCTTGCCCTATTTCATTAGGAGACTGGCTACAGATCAAAAAGAAAAAGATTAAAGAGAGAGAGAGAGAGAGAG
>LOJH01000468.1:48619-72498 GCA_001685095.1 Ellobius talpinus | reverse complement strand
TTGGAAGAGCAGGCAATGCTCTTAACCTCTGAGCCATCTCTCCAGCCCCAAGTTCTAGATTTCTATGGGAGTTGGGCCTTCACTCTCCCCGCTCCGCGGCATCGACAAGATGTTTTGTTTTCATTATTGATGAACAGCCAGCTAGGTCCTCAAGGGCAGTCCAGGTCAGGAGAACAGCCTAACAAGGACCCCTTGCTGTTGATTTGTCTTCTCAGGGCCTGGTAAATGCAGGGAGCCCCCTAGGTATAGGTGATCGCACCCTGCCATGCATTGTTGCCTCTTGTTGGAGCAGATACTGCTTAGAACAATTAACGAGCTCTAGTCCTTTCTCTAATTAGAGAACAAAGGTCCTTTTGCTCACAGAACAGCAGGGAACACAGGTAGGGGCTACATGAAGGTTTCTAATTGCCTTCCAATGGAATTCTTGAGATTTAGGAACATAATAGGATTGGAAACTAGGGGCATTTCCAGCATCCTTTCCAAATAAGCCTTTGCAGAACACAGCTGTTAATAATAAATACACCATTATCAAAGATGCAAAGTTATGACTATGATGGCTGTAACCTTTGTATTTGTGACAATTAACCCACAAGCACGAATACAATGATACATGAATTAGTTTTTTTTTTAAAAAAATTCATTGAAAAAATAATAAAATAAAAGGACCTCATAGGAAAAGAAAGGCAAGGAGGCAGCTCCTCTGAGCCTGGTATTCACCAGACCTTCAGCGATTTGGATTCAAACATGTAATTAGGAAAGATAACCCCAGTTTTCATAGTCATTAGAGGCTTTGGGTAATAGAATACTCTCTCTCCAAAGTGTTACAAATACACCACAGTTCTAAATAACCTGCAATGCCTGGAGAAAGTACACTTCCTACCAAGGGCAAAGCTCCTATGAAGTGAGGAACAGTAAATGACAGGCTGGCGTTCAACCCCATTAGCTGCTATGTGATAGCAGCACATTCGCTAGCACGCGACCTGTGAAAAATCTGAGATCTCTTTAAATCTCTGAATTGGATTACTGCATTAATTCTTGAGAACTGCGATCCCTCAACCAAGTCAAATTGCCCTCATTAACAGTGGAAAAACTGCCTCTGCAATAAGTATTTCTTTTAAAAGATATTTATTATCTATAATCACTTTCACACACTTCACCTGGAAATCTAACCAAATAATGCCAACAACTCTGAAACCGGCATCCCAGCTTTGCATGTTATTCTGGGTTCAAAGAAAAATAAAAATGGAAATGTTTGCACGTGTCTTAAATTTCCTTCCCAGACATCTCCTTTCACGCTAAGCAGTAGCCAGCGCCAGTTTACAGGAGAAACTGGGGCATACAAAGGGTTCTGGGGGACACCATTTAAGTACCTTCAGCTGGTTGGGGGCACAGCAGCCTCTCAGCTCCTCTGTTACAGATGGTGCATAGATGGAATTCAATCCCAGACTGGGCTTTCTACACTACTGCAACAACTAGCAGTTCAGATTCCTCTAAATCACACTCAGGATAAAGGAAACGGCAGCAGAGTAGTGCTCAGTGTGGAAATGACACCCACATAGATATTTACAGCACAGGCTCCCTCATTCTTCCCACATCAGATTTGCTAAGAACGTTAAACCTGTTGTGAGAATGTACTCCACTGTGTCCTGTTAGGCAAGCAGGTCTCAACCTGTGGGTCTTGACTCCTTTGGAGGTCGAAAGACCTTTCTTTTCACAGGGGTCACATATCAGAGACTTACACTATGATTCATAACAGTAGCAATATTAGTTTATGAAGGAGCAATGAATGAATTTTATGGTGGGGGACACCACAACATGAGGAACTGTATTAAAGGGTCACAGAATTAGAAAGGTTGAGAACCGCAGCTGGGGAGTGATGGAAAAGAGGAAGGCGGGTTCAGTGATCACCTCCGCCATTCTTCCCCAGAATGCCTGACCTAGGTCTCACCCTGAGCAAACTGGAACAAATTCTAGTCCTTTACGAACACTGGAAGCCCCTCTGAGGACTGGTCTGCTACATCATAGTGCTACCTCTACTGGCTCAAGTCCCCTCCATCACTGGCCAGGGCACTGAGCAAGCGTGTTGGGGCCGGGCAGAAGCGGGCTGGTCCAGATTTATTGAACCTGACTATTTTTAGAGCGTGTGTCACAGAAGGGAAAAGGAGGGAAGCAGAGGTTGCTTTCCAAGCTGGCTAACACCCAGTGCTTCTAAACAGCTACAATAAAATGCTAGCTGGAGTTCCTAGTAAAAACCCAGAGGCCTTACAGGTTCCAAAGTGCCTTCTGAATCATAAAGAAACACAGATAAGCTTCGCTCTGCGTTGTGTCATTGTGTGTGAAATGTGCTTATCTACAAAAGATGTGAACATAGGCAGTCCCTATTTAACTTACAAGGAGGGAAAAATCAATTAAGCAGAGCATCCAGAAGGAACAGAGGGAAGGTCCGAGGAGCTGGAGCAGCGCATTTCCGCCAATCTCATCATCTACTGCAACTTGAAAATAGTAACTTCCCCCAAACTATTTGCTATTAAAAATGAATATCTCCATTCCAGACCAGATGCACAGAGCAGTACTTAAGATAATTCAGTTTAATAGTCATGTTAGAAGTATTTTTTTTTCAGTCTCAAGAATGCACCCGGAATTTCTGTTCACTGTCCTTCTACCCTGCATGGTGGGAACTGTCTACCCATTTCACGGAGGAAATCAGGTTCTGGCCGGACTCATGGATTTGAATGTTTGGTTTCCAGATGGTGGCACTGATTTCAGCTTCAGCTAAGTCAACTACTTAGCTGGTCAACTCCAGAGTGCTCCACAGCTTCTCTGTGAGTCTCTATTGTGGCTGCCTGAAGAACTAAAGCAGGAGGCAAGGGAGGCAGAGGCACCTGTGGTAGGGACAGTAAAACCACTAAACACAAAGTGCCTGCGATCCTAACCCGAGCACTTGAGAGACCAGGGTGGGAGGGCAACAAGCTCAAGGCCAACCTTGGTGAGTTGATAGGCAGCCTGGGCTACAGAGCAAGACCGTTTTTTTTTTTTTTTTNAAAAAAAGAATATCGCCATGAACTATGACTCACACATGGGCCAACCCAAGATACCGAGGCTCACCACCTGTCTCCTTCCTGGGGGACCCCAAGTTCCGCAGCACAATGCAGACACTGTTCCTCTCAGCCTCCATCTGCAGTCGCCTGTCTCTGGGTGCTTTATGATTGTCAATCAGGTTCTTGTCAAACAGTGACTGCTTTAGCAATGACCTCATGAGTAACTCGGCTTCAGGAGTCTAGCAGCTGCTTGCGGCACATGGCAATATGGACTACTCTCCAGTCCCAGAGTCTTCCCAAGTTCGCAGGTCATTAATCACAGAAGGTTGCAGATCTACTGCGTGCTGCGCATGGGCTTTGGAAGGGAGCGGAGGACAGAGCAGGACCTTCCTTTCCCAACACTTCACACAGTCCAGCTAGAGTGAGATACCGTGCAGGCAGAGGCCTGCTACTAAGAAAGATAAGAGAGCCACAATCCAAGAACAACTTGACCCACTGCCTCAATTTTACCGTAAAGGCAGTAAGTCATGTGGGAAATCATCTTTGAGCAGGTGACAGAGCACAGAATGAATCCAGCAGGAAAGGAACAGAGGAAGGAAGGTCCTCGGAGTTGGAGCAGAGGTAATACTAAAAAGAGATAAGCTTACTGAGCAGGTAGTGACACACCACTGTCCAGTTAACTAATACAATATCTTGTTCTCTTAGAGTACACGGGGATACACAGATCCCAAATAGACTTTTTTTTTTCTTTCTGGTTTTTCAAGACAGGGTTTCTCTGTGTAGCTTTGGAGCCTGTTGAACTCGAACTCATAGAGATCCGTCTGCCTCTGCCTCCCGAGTACAGGGATAAAAGGCGTGCGCCACCACCGCCCAACACAAATATACACTTTATTAAATGATCTACTAAGTGCAAAAAGCATCTTGTTGGCAGAAACAGAAACACCTCCTAAAATCATCAAAGCACTTACATAATTACTATGGAGGCTAGATCTTGTTTTTGTTTTTTTACCTTTTTTCAAGTCTCCTTGTAATGGTGTAGGCAGAAGTCTAACATGATCCCATGGCACACAGCCCTACCTCAGGCACAGGTGCCCACCCCTTTCCTGGAAGTCAGTCAGTCACAATAGAGGGACTGATGGTCTGCAGCTGTAAACAAGGTCATAGTTCAGCAGGACTTGAGATAGGGTGCTTATCTGAAGGGGCCAGCATCACATGATCCCCTGATTAACCTGGCATTTTGAGATCAGAGGCAGAGGATGCCAGAGACCGGAAGCGCAGGAAAGATCTGATGCACTGTTGTTGGCTTCTTGATGAGCTGCTCATGGGGCAAGAGACCATAGAAGACACAAAAGATGGGTGCAGCCTCGGGCCAACCAATAATCAGCATGGGAATAAGGACCTTAGGTCCGCCCTTCAACCATGGAATGGTTCATACCTGTATGAATACAGAGCAATCTTCAGCAAGAACTCAGGCCAGCTAAGACCTTCATCTCAACCTGCTGATCTCCTGAGCACATAGCCCAACAACCCTGCACCTGCCTTCCTGACCTACACAAGAATAGGCCACCAACAGCATGTGCAAGCTGACAGACTGGTGACAATAAGCTATGCATTAACAAAGGATATACAGTAAAGAAAAATCTTATTGCCTATGTTTAAAGTTTATAAAAGATGTGTATTTTAAAATATAGATTTAATTTTATACGTATTTGTGTGTGTATGTGTGTAAATATGTGTATCACATGCATGCAGTACCTGAGGAGGTGAGAAAAGGTCTTCTGGAACTGGAGTGACAGGTGGCTGTGAGCTACCACTTGCGTGCTGGGACCTGAACTTGGGTCCTCTGCAAGAACAGTCACAGCTCTTACCTGCTGAGCCATCACTACAGTCACTGAAAGGGGTTCTTTACTGATGAGAACTCAAGTGGGAGAGAGAAAAAGGGAAGAGCCTGTATTCTGGTCCCTCATGGAACACTGTGGGGGAGCGGCTGTTACAGTCTGGGTGTGAAATGCTCTTCGTGGGCTCATGTGTTTACATGCTTGGCCCGAGGACAATGGTGCTGCTTTCTGAGACAGTAGAATCGTTATGAGTTGGTGTGTAGCTGGAGGAAGCACATCTCTTGTCAGCAAGTCTTATGGTTATAGACCCAGTGCTGCTTCTGGGTCTACCAAGCAGCCTCATGGTCCTGTCTATAGAGCTCCAGCTATTCCCAGCTATGCCTTCTGCACCATGATGAAGCATGCCTCCTTGAACCAGGAGCCAAAATGAGTCCCTCCTTTCTTAAGCTGCTTTCTGCCAGCTATTTGGTCACACCAATCATTAAGGTTTCAGAGGGATGCTGCAGCCCAGCCCAGTCATATCCGCCAGGTCTCACTCCGCTCTTCAGTAAGAAGGGAGCAACAGAGAACATGGTGTGAGCAGCATACTGGGAGAAGACATGGGTGGAGCTATGCTGGCAGATGCCATCTAGAATCCATGTGTCTTTCTTTGTTTTGGTGGGTGTGAGGACGCATCTCATGTGGTCTGGGTTGGCCCATAGTCACTATGTAGCCAGGGATGACCTTCATCATCCTGCCTCCACCTCTAAAGGGCTGGGATTACAGGGAAGTACCATCAACCTGGGTTGGCACAGTGTTGAGGACTATCCCAGTGTTTCATGTGTGCTGGGTAAGTGTCCTTCCAACTGAGCTACTCCCCAGCCCCCGCACTGGTTTTTATTTTGTACTATTTCCTTCAGGAGCCACTAGATAATGAGTATCCTCTTCCAATTATTCTAATTACCTATGCTAATAATGATCAAGGCACAAATTCAAAACCATCTCTGGCTTCAGAAGAGAAGGGACCCTATAAATCCTTGATGTTTCTGACAGCCCACACACAGGGTAGAAAAAGATATTTCCCTGGGAAAGGAGAGGATGGGTGGGAGGTGGCAACCATGCTGCTGCCCACCTTCCCTCCCGGCTGGTACACAGTACTGTGGAAAGCCCTGTGGAATCGGCCTGGCTGCAAATTCCAGCTCCACACCTGACTTAGGCAAGGGAGAGTCCACTCCCTTTTTTCTCAGTAGGAAGAAGAAATTATGCTGATGTGGCTATGGTGAGAAGTTACTGGTTTAGCATATATACAGTGCTTCTTAAAAACCACACCAAACCCCCAGGAAACCATGTAATTGCTATTGTTATTTTTTTTTTAAACTTTTACTATTGCTGTGGGCTACAAAATAAAAGTTGCCACGCCCAATCCAAAAGTTGTCTTCAGGGAAATTTGGAAGGCAGTACTCAATGAACCTGCAAAAATGAAACTGGGTGGTGGTGGTGAATGCCTTTAATCCCAGCACTCAGGAGGCAGAAACGGGTGGGTCTCTGTGAGTTTGAGGCCAGCTTGGTCTACAGAGTGAACTCCAGGAGAGTCTGGGCTGAACTCCAGGAGAGCCAGGGCTGCTACACAGAGTACCCTGTCTTGAAAAAAACCAAAAAACATACAAAAAACCCAACCAAACAAACAAAAAACCCCACAACTCCAGATATGTGTTAACTATAATTTTGCTTTTTTAAATTTTTTATGGAGAAATATAGCTATTCCCTGGTATCTGATGTATTCTTTTTCCCCAGTCCAATAACTTGTAGTCCATATCATCTGAAAATATTAAATAGGAAAATTTAAAAAACAGTTCAAAATAAACTTTTGAAAGAAGGTCTCCTCTATACAGCCCCGGCTATCCTGGAACTCACTATGTAGACCAGGCTGGACCTGACCCCACAGAGATGTGCCTGCCTCTGCCTCCCCAGTGCTGGGATTAAAGGCATGCACTATACCAGGACTACTACATCAGTACTGGTTCAATTCACCTTTAAGCTGCACATTATTCTCAGAAGTGTGAATAAATCTCATGGCATCTTGATCCATCCCACGGGAGACAAGAGACATCCTTCTGTCCAGTGTATCCATGCTGTATATACTGCTTACCTAAAAGTCTCAGGCAGAAGCCATTCCAGTTACTATGATTTCATATGGCTTGTGCTTGCCAGAGCTTGTTTCACTTACTAATGGCCCCCAAACACAAGGGCCGTGATGTTGACAATCGGAGAGGCCAAAATGAAACTGCAAAGTGCTTAGTAAATGAGAAGGTAGAAGGAGTAAAACAGATAGGACTTTCACAGCACTTTTATCCCGGCATACTCTTAGAAAGATTCTGCTTTATTAGCAGTAGAATTCATTTTCACAGGACGAATTACCAGATCAACTATAACAGGCACAAACAGTAGGGACGGGAACAATGTTCAGGTTCAGGCACCAACTGAGAGTATTTGAGATTTTTGCTAGTAAGGCTAACCCTATGGCTGCCTCGCAGGCAGCGAATACTAAAATTACAATAGGGATTGGGATATAATTACTGAGTCTTGGGCTATAACCCCAAGGTGAGAGAGGCGTGGCTACTGCGTTCAAATCTTTTGCTTGTTTCTTGAGACAGGGTTTCTCTATATCTAGCCTGTGCTATCCTCGATACAGATTCCAGGCTGATCTTGAACTCACAGAGATCATCCTGCCTCTATTTCTTGAGTTGTACTCAAGACTTAAAACCTTGTCTTGCTGCTTCTTAACAAAGAGTTTGAACAAAACAGCAAAGAGGACCTCCCTGCTAAGAAAATGTAAGACATTTCAGCGACAAGGTGAGAGACAAAGACATACAAAATTAGAAGTCAGGAGTAAGAATGGACCAAGGCCGGCTTCCCTGCTGTGCAGTCTTGGCCTCCTGGGTGCACTTTCTGACCCCAGAACCTCTCTACCTGGTGAGACAGTGATCAGGAGGATGGTCTCTCTCCACCACCACAGTGTAGCATGGAAGGCAGACCGGAAGCCAGCACAGAGGGCATGACACAAGCCACTGGGCTGGGGCATCACATGTTCAAGAGAACAAGGCAGCCAACTGCCGTCCTCCAGGCTCCAGTTCCATTCCTGCACTCAGGTTCCCACCGTAGGTTCCTGCCTTGACTTCCCTCAAGGATGGATTGGCATCTGTACGCCAAAGGATCTCTTTCTTTCCCCAACTTGGCTTTAGGTCATGACGTTTATCACAGTGAAGAGAGCAAATCAGGACACAGACCATGTGCAGAAGTTCAGACCTACAAGGTGACTTTGCAGGAGAAAGCACATACTGTAAGGGCTGTGATACAAACACATTTGTGGGGTCACCAGCACCACCAGGAAGAAGAAGGGCCATTCCCTTTTTCCACATTCCTGGTATCACCCCATCATAGCTGCGCTCTTTCCTCTATGCCCTGGCAACCATCAACAACGTCTATCACTATTGTTTTGAAGGATGTCACAGGCATCTGGTACCTGATGTCATTATGGGGAGGTGGTAGAAAACCTAGGAGATGGGGTCTAGTTAGTTGAGGTAGGGGTGAGGCCTGGGAGGGTAGACATTATCTGCCCCCTTCTTCCCTTTCCTCCCTCTCTCAGCTTCCCAGTGGCTGTGAAATGAGGCCCTCCTGTCTGCCACAGGCTCCTGCCACCAGGAAGCACTGCCGCACCGCAGGACAACCGGACACAACATAAATCTGCCCCCTTTAAGCTGTTTTCCTCTGGCATTTTGTCACAGCAGTGAAAGGTGACGAGCAGAGCTTCTGTGACTCGCCAGAGTATGCTAAGACGGTTCTGATCATTGGGTACCAGAAGCCCTTCTCCTATTCCTGTTGGCCTCAGCATATCTGTTCCTGCTCGTGCACTGAAGAAAGTCTGTGATGTTTTCAGCTTGGGACAACTATAAACAAAGCTTCTAAGAGGTTTCACACACTGCTTTGGGTATAGGTACACACAAACACACACACACACACACACACACACACACACACTTCTTTGAACAAAAACCCCAGGGCATAAGTGCTTGGCAATGTGATAGCTGCTTTCTCCTTTTCCTTCTTCTTTCTCCTCTTTTTTAAGAAGCTATTCTCCAAAGTGGCCAAGCCTTTTGGCATCTCCATCAACAAGGTACAAGGTTTCATTCTGTCTCCCATCGCTGCAATTGTCCCAGCACTGTCTTTACTCCAGCTATTTCAAAAAGTACATAGCATCAATCTCACCATGGCATCACTTCCCTTTCCTCTAAGGGGACTTTATCATAATGTAATATGAATAACTTTTCCTTGAGGTTGTTCTCATATAACATAGTCTGGCCTCTAACTCTTTGTGTGACTGAGAAAGACCTTAAAGTTCTCATCCTTTCACTTCCAGTTGACTAGAGTTGGGATCAGAGGCATGTGTCACTGTGCCTGCTTCTGTGTGGTTCTGGGGACTGACCAGGAAGGCCCTATGTTTGGGGAAGGCATTCTACCAACTCAGCTACATTCCTAGCCCCAAGAACAGCTTTCATTTTTAAAGACAGGGTCTCTCTCTCCCTGGCTGGCCTGAAACTCACAATGTATACCATGTGGACCTTAAACACAGAGATATACCTGCCTCTGCCTCCCAAGGTATGTGCAACTAACTATGACTTTCATACGCGCATGTGCCTTCAGTATAGCATTTTGGTAAAGAGCATTTCACGTCTGTTGCCATCTCTGAACTGAGCATCGGTTGGCTCATTACTTAGTGTTTTCAGGGCTCCTTACCTAGTCTGTGTGCAAGTCCTTTTGAAAATGGAATTTAACAACATGTCTCCCAGTTGGTAACTCACCTTTAATGGAGGATCATATTTACATTTTAAAAAATCCTTTATGTCAAGCCAGCAAGGAACAACTGAATGGATGTTTGAAGCAACTTTGTAAGAAATAAGAAGTATAAGCCAGAAGCTACGGATGGGCCTGCTATCTCCAGCAACAAGACAGGACAGGGTACTATCGTGGCCTCAGTGGCTGGGGGAGCAATCCCTGCAGGAGGACGCTTTGAAAGCCATGGCTAATGATGCCATATAAAGGTGATGTCTTCTCATCCTCTGTTTTTAGTGCCACTGAACCATCCCAGGTAATAAATCAAACAAGCTATAGTGGCTATTTGTATGGTGAGATAAGGGAAATTAATTTCAATGCCCAAACATGGACCTCCTTATACAAAAAAAAATGACTTAGCCTTAGTATCCATTTTCTCCAGGATGCCCTGGACAGCAAACACACATGGAGTCAATTCATGCTGGGTTCTTTGTAGGCAAACAGGGCTGTCTTCTGAGACTGGGGTGTTATCAGGAGGAAAAGTTTGTAAACTAAACAGCCAGGCTAGTTCACTTAAATGTCACTTGGGCAAATCTAAAAATAATACATCCCTGAACCTCCACAAAAGGAGGATTTTTAGAAACAGCACTTTCCATAGTCACTCTTTCAACTCAAAAGATCTCCTACTGGGCTCTATAAGCGACTCTCATTTCCTCCAAATTCAAACACTGGGAGTTTAAAATGTGTCCAAATATGAGTGACGGCCTATCTAACTAGAGAGTGGTTGATTGGCGTGGTCGACCGGTAAGCTAGAATTAACCAGACCAGCTCAATACAACAGATTNTGGCCCCAGGAGGCCACGCCCTAGCCAAATGTGACTGGCTGAACTTCCCCATCAAGTGGTTCTTCAATGAGCAGCATGTCATGCCTGTATCATGCATTGTCACATAATGGCGACAGCATGGAACTGATGCTTTGGCTGCAATACTGAGAGGCAAAGCAGAGAAAACCCGGGGGGTGCCTCTTTGTCTTGCTTGAGTCCCAGGGGTTTTACGATGCTTTCTCCAATGAGCACCACTTGGGTACAATGCAGAGCCATCCATCACCACCAGTGAGCACAGCTCTACCTGCTGGCACCAAACAAACCAGGTGATTACCTGTCCAGCTTTACTGGTGGGAGTCCCTCTATGCTCCAGTCTCAAAATGCATGTATTCTAGGTGTCAGCGTGGTTGGGTACTAGAGCCATGATAAGTAGCCTTAACTATTACAGAAGTTCTGTGCAACCCTAGATCTACCAGCCACAGTCCTAAGTGTGCTTAAAAATGCTTGTGTGTGTGTGTGTGTGTGTGTGTGTCTGGTTAGGTGTGGTGAAATATACCTGTAATGGGGGGGCTGAGGGATCAAGAGGGTGAAACCAGCCTGGGTTACATAAGGAGTCTCTGTCTCATCCTATCTCATGTAATTACCAAGAGCTAATTGATCTTACCACTGGAGTTTCAAGACCCTGTTTAGATAATCAAGGGCTGGGGATGAGGTTCAGTGGTGAGCAATTGCCTCGCCATGGGCGAAGCTCTTGCATGATGCCCAACACCATAAAATAAACACAACTCTTCTCTACAGCAATGGGAAGGGCTCTGGAGAGAATGAAAGCTCACAGCTGTCAGAAGAAGGGATTTGTCTTCTTTGGCTCTGCCTTCACCTCAGGGGACACAGCCATTAAGGTCCTGCCACTGAGGGGCCTTCATGACTTTTTTCCCGTGTGTGGGCTATGCTCTCTACTAGGAATGACAGTCTTTGCATGTAGACACATGGGATGCCTGGACTGCTGGGAGAAATCTTTTCCTTGGGGGCTGAGACTCTCTGTACAGCTCTGTAGTCTTACAAAAAAAGCCTTTTGGTTAGAAATGGGGCTTTGTGTCCACTTGCCCTTCTCTATACTGGGATCTTGTCCAGTGTGAAACTGCAGGTCCCGGGTGTGCTGTCACAGTCTCGGTGAGTTCATACACGCATCAGTCCTGCTCTATCTGGATGACACTGTCTCCTCGGAGTCAGCCACCACCTCTGGTTCTTACAGTCTGCCCACCTACTCTTCTGCGCAGACTCCTGAGCCTTGAAGGGAGGGATCTGACACAGACATTCCACTCTCCATACATTGTCCTCTATATCCTAAACTCCTGTGCCACCATCCCCAAGCAGCTCCACTGTTTAAGAACAAGCATGACAATTTTCAGACCTGTTTCATATTCATCTTCTTCCCCAGACTGTAACTTTCCTGAAATAAGGATGATTTTTCTGGTTTTATTAATTTCTGTCTATGAGGACTGTCTGAACAAACAAATGATAATTATGTGAAGGCACACAGGTTCCCCTAAGACTCTAGTCGCACTTATATTAACTTAAAATTTTTGTTTTGATCTTTTTACTAAAATTTGCTTGATGTTCTTAGACAGAGCCTAGCCCTTCTTATCATCACCCAGGCTAGCCTCCTGGGTGTAGTCTCCCCAGGGCTGGGATTACAGGTGTGTGCCACCATGCCTGGCTTATTTTTTTAAAAAATTATTTTTAAAGAAATCATTTCAGAAGTGAGAATGCTTTTCCAAACATAATTACAAAAACCTCATAAACCATACAGAAATAGCTAATACGATAAAATTATATTCAAAGTGACTGTTACTAAAAATCATATATCAGGCAAAAAATGGAAATGTTTGTGTGTCACACCTTAGAAATCAACTTTTTATGATAAATAAAAAGGATTATAAATAAATCAAAATATAAAATCCATAGAAACTTAGGCAGTAAATATGAAAGAAAGCAGAGAGGTCTCAAAAGTTTAAAACTAGTCAACCTTATTCTTAGGAAGAACTTTTATTTTCCTTATTTCTCTTTACCCTACTTCTTTCTAAAGCACATACTCCAGGTCCCTAGTTGACATGAACACTGCAGTACACTAAGGAAAAACACATGGGATGTACCATGGTATTTTGTCTTTTTACAAACATTTAAAGATAACTTTGTATACATGTATGGCATGAAGAATGTACATGACTTCCATATCTGCATGTGTTGTATATGTGTGTGTGTGTGTGTGTGACCCCTGAATGTGTGCAGGTCCCATGTTGACATTGGGTCTCTACCTCCATCATTGTCTATATTTTGTTTTAAATAAGAGGATCTTTCATTGGATCTGAAGTTCATATATTCCAGCTCATCTAGACAACCAGCTTGACTCCTGAGCGCTGAGATTGAAGTCGGCCAACACACCTCCTGAGCTCTCACAGGAGATATGGGTATCCAAACACCAAGTCTCAGGTTTGCTGCAAGAGCATTATCCACTGAACTAGCACCTAGCTTTTCTTCCTTTGACATAAACTTATTTCTTGAGCAATTACACTGTGAATGCTAGTCTCGGTTTCTCTCCGTTAAGCAGGAGCTGATACATTGCAGACCTCAATTTATGAAAATCCTGGGAGACTATAAGTACCACAAACAACGGAAGGTGTTTTACTGGTTAAAAAAGCTAATTCCTGTATTGTATACTACGAGGATGGGACATATATGGCAGTCCATATACACAGCTATAGGTGGTTCCTTACTAATGTGGTATCTCTCCATCTAATTCAGTTCATGATGAAAAAAATCAGAGTTGGCCTAAACAAAATGTATTCATGAATCACAAGTCCACTTTAATCCAAACAAGCAACCAAGGTCTGGAGAGACATTGCAGCTGCTTAGCTACTCCTCCAGAGGACCTGGGTTCAATTCTCAGTACCGACCTGATGGCTTATAACTTTCTCTAACTTCAGTTCCTGGGGAGCCAACATTCCCTTCTGGCCTTCTTGGGCACTGCACACATCTGGTATATAAACACACGTGCAAGCAAAACACTCACAAACACATAAAAAATAAAAGATTAAAAACAAACAATAAACAAAACTCCATGGAATCCATGCAAGTTTCCAGCATTTTTCTTTTTCTCTTTTCACCTCCTCCCCCTTTAAACTGGTGAAGGGAGGGAGCTAAGTGAATTGAAAATCATTCAGCCATACAATCAGTCATGAGACGTTATTAAAATACAAACACACAAAGAGGCAAATTATTTAGTCCTAAGTGATCAAGGCACCTTAACCACTTTGAGCCACACTCTTTCCTTCCTTCTCCTTTCTCACTACCCTTCCTCACCTCCTCCTTTCCTCTCTCCTTTCCACTCCTTTTTGGAGACATTGCCGAGGCTGGCCTTGAATCCCAGGTCTCAAACAACCTTCCTGTTCTACTCCATGGACTAGAAGGGACAAGAGACACTTGTGACCACATCTGATCGGGATCAAATTCTGAAACGTAATTCACAGCTGAATATTTACAGAGCGCCATCTATTCCTAAGCAGGACATGGGGTTGCCAATGCCACAGCCATTGCCTGACACCGGCTCTCATTTTTCAGGCTCTCCTGACTCCTTCTGCTCATCTCATTTCCACAGAAACACTAAAGCTGAGTATGAGACAAGGGCAAAATCAACAAGCCCCAGGGACACTGCAATTGGGATGCAGTGGGATGGACACCAGGGCAGTGACAAGGCTTGAGACTCTATTTGCTTTTAAAGAACAATTAAGATTTAATATGGGAAATCATATCACTAAACCTACTCAGCTGGAATAAATTCTACTTCTGATGTGCATTGAGGAAGGCAGTTCATATTCTACCCCTAAAATATATCTATTACAATTTTGATTCTACCCACCACTTCTCTTTTTACCATGATACTTGAGATAAGTTACAGACAGTCTGGCAGGAGGGGAAAAAGAGCACAATCCTGAAACTCAATACACACCTTATCCATAAAGACCTTTTTGATCTCTGTGAGTGAAATGAATCCTCAGCTATAAGTGCACTGTTCAGCTTCCCAAAACATATATGGCTAAGTAACTGCTACTTATTACTCTGCTTTCCCCTCTGTGTTAAAAAAGAGTACTATAAATTAATGAGCTAGGCTTTCACTCCAATGAAGACTGACCCTGGCTTATTTTCTAGGTATCAATCTTTACACAAGCTGATTGCAGTATCTTTGTAATATGGTGTCCTTCCAGTTCACTTTTGACAACTTGGTATGGCGGCAGTTTGGTTTAGCCTCCCACACCACCCTTTGAACTGTGTCCTAGAAGGCCAGTTTGTCTGAATCTAGTTGAGTTCCACAGATCCATCTTTCCTTCCTTCTTTCTTCTTTTCTGTGTCGTGCATGGAAGTGAGGGCACATAGGTACAGGGAGTAAAGGTGGGGGCTCCATGTGTGGTGGCCAGAGGCATTGGGTACCTTGTTATATCTCTTTCCATCTCATTCCTCTGAGACACAATCTCACATTGAACCTCTGGCTAGCCAGGCCCAGTGACCCTCCTGTGTATTCCCCACTCCCACTTGGAGGGCTAGAGTTAGATATACTCAGCCATATCCAGATTTTTATATAGTTGCTAGGGATTCCAGCTCAGGGTTTCATACTTGCATAGCAAGTCTTTGTAGTGACTAAGCCATCTCCTCAGTCCTTTGTCTATCTTTCTAGTGCAGGCGTTCCACAGCTGCACTGGGTTGTTTTATGTGGAATAGTGATGGGAGAAATGGACAATGTGGCAGCTGGCCAAAACCAGACTCCAAATTTTAAAGTTATTGGCAATATACCAGCTAGTTTTTTTCAGTGGGCCAGGGTACTATGTTGTGAGATATTTGCACACTTGAGCCACCAGTACTCCATAAGCTAAGCCATGTGGCGAGTTTAAGGTTTTGTTCTTGCACAGAGAAAAGTGACTACTGATCTTTGCCAAAGCAAGGTAGAACAGTCCTTCAAAATTCCTGCTTCATAAAAGTGTCTGTCTGATATTATAGGCTAAGTATTGGATGCCTCAATGTTGCAGAAGAACCTTGGGTTACTGTTCAGTCAGCCAGATGTCTGTCATTTCTATAGGTTTAGAAGTGGCTTGCACTATACTTCCTGTTTACTCAGGTAATATTAGATCCTTCTGGGGTCTTGGATGGAGTTAAAGACTAGGCAGTTATAGTTACAGTTTTTCTTAGTTATGATAAAAGGTAAATTAGGTACAGAGCTTTGGATTCATTAAAACAGAATAAATAATGGAGTATTTTCTCCAAATATGCCAACTACAAATAGACTGGACATTGAAATGCAATTCTTACCTGATAAGTGTTCTTACTATATATAATTTTATTACATTAGAGCTAAAACCCTTTCCTTTTTATTGAGACAAAAGGGGGAAATGTTGTAAGATATTTGATTACATCATATAAAGATATTTGTTTAATAAAAAGCTGTGATTGGTTTAATAAAATGCTGAATGAACAATAATAGCTAGGCAGGATTTCCAGGCACAGAGGATGCCGAGAAGAAGAAAGGCAGAGTCACCAGTCAGACAAGGAGGAAGCAAGAAAGCAGTACAGGTAATAAAGCAAGAAAGAGTAACGGTAATAAAGCCATGATGCAGAAAATAAATTAATAGAAATGAGTTAATTTAAGTTAGAAGAGCTAGAGGGACAAGCCTAAGCTATCGGCTGAGCTTTCACAATTAATCGAAGTCTCCATGTAGTTATTTGGGAGTTGGCTGGTAGGACAGAAAAATCTGCCTACAGTAGTGGCCTTAGTATGGATCATAGCTGGGTTTATTTCTCTGCTTTGCACACATGACTAGTTCAATCTCAATAACCAAAGCATGAAATAGGAAAACTTTTGGCCAAGGGTTTGAATGTGATTGCAACTGGAATAGTTTATACATGTCCCTGCAAAGACTATAATATCAGTATATGTTTTGTACTCCATATTATTCCCAGTATATACATTAATATTCAGAATATCATTGGGAACTGGTCTTGTTCAAGAAGAGGAAAAGAAAAAGGGTGGAAGGAAAATGTGCATGTGGAGAAAAAGGACAAGGACAAAGACACTGAGTTTTGCTTATTTTGTTCATATAGACAAAGACCCCAAAGCTAGTATTTCCATCTTTCTACTTTTATATGAAGAGAGATGAAAAGAGGATCACTTGGGAAGAGGATGCAGAAGAAAATGACAAGGCCAAGGATGTGGCCATGTAGGCACTATACTGAAGGGCACAGGTGTGGAGTCAAGTTTTTCACAAGCTGCACTTCCTTTCATCTATTGCCTATGTGAAATGCTTGCCTAGAAGTCTTTATTCCCCTGCTTTGGGCTAAAGAAACCCAGTTACCTTTATTATAAACAGAATTTATAACAGAATGATGGCTTTTAGGATCTCTAGATACCTTCTATAGCTTGCTACCTCCAGAATCTACCATTTTGGTTGCCTCCATTCTTTTTATTTTTCCCCAAGGGAGGATTTCTCTGTGTAGCCCTGGCTATCCTAGAATTAGCTCTGTAGACCAGGCTGGCCTCAGAGATCCACCTGCCTCTGCCTCCTGAGTGCTGGGATTGAAGGTTGGGCCACCACTGCCCAACAGTTGCCCTCATTTTAATGTACCTATAAAGTAAGTAACAATCTAAGCTGAGGATTACTGGCAGCAACAGACTTATGGTACAATTGCTAAGAATTCATATACATCTTCATATGTATGTTAAAATAGGATGTGGTTATGTGGGTTCATGCTGGCCTTGAACTATTGATTCACCTGACTCAACCTCCAAGGACTGGAATTACAGGGTGCCCTCCACACCCTCACCCCCACCCCTGCCATATTGAGTGCATATTCTTCCTACTTCATCACTAACTCTTCTTACATGGAGAAACATTAGCCTACAACAAATCAGGGCATTATTGAAGCTGCCACCCATCAGGTCCATCATAAGGACATGATCTCACTCAGGTGCAATCTTGTCTTAACTTTTTTGGGGTGGAAGTTATGGGACAGGTTTCTCTGTGTAGTCCAGAAACTCTATACCAGGCTGACCTTGAACTTGGGGATTCGCCTGCCTCAGCCTCCTGAATACAGGGATTAAAGTGCACCACCACACCCAGTTTAACTCAGAGGCAATCTTAAAAGCTTCTAGTAGTCTCTCAAGGACAGACCAATCCCTGCACTATTTTTAACTATTTCCTTGTATCCTCAAGACCGAAGCTCTTTCACTACAGCAGAGCTCCATACTGTGCCGATTCTCTGTTGGTCACTGGGAAATGATGGGGAGTCACATGTCTGCAGTGAATTCATGAGAACACAGACCCACCTGTAAGTCCATGGAGGCTAGCTCTGGACACAGGGCTGCAGCTCATGCATCGCCTCCTGTGCTCCTCAGCTGTTGCTCATTCTACCCTCCTGATTCTCCCCTACCATAGCCATCACAGAGCCTCCCAGCTCCAACTTCTGCTGTCTTCCCTCCAGGAAGCTGAAAACTATGGCAGACAGAATTCCAGTGACTGCAGGAAATGTGAGCATGGGGGGATAGCATTCAACTTGCTGTGCTATGCTGTATGGCAGAAGGAAATTTGCAAGTATAGTTTTTAGTCCATAACCAGAGAAACTCAGAGATGTTACTTGGCGGTCTGGCCTGACCAGTTAAGTTTCTGCACAGACAAAAGGGGTGGGGGAGGATGGAGGTGGTCCTTGAGGACACAGGGATTTCTGTGTGGCCCTGATGACACAAATAGCCACACTGGGACAGGGTAGCATAGCAGGAAACAGCATTCCCGATGGGCTCTTCCTCAGTCTAATAAGCTCAACGAACTGAAGTCATCCCAGAATCACTGAGCTTAGAGCACATGTCAGCATTGGCTGATGTTCTAACTACAGACTCATGAGTCCCAGAAGCATTCATGACTAGACTCCATAGAAACGGTGACTGTAACCATGTGCTGAAAATTTCTCAACTGTAGCAATGGAGGATTAATGTACATATGTGTGAGAAACTGTGCAAAGTGTATGACTGGGTCCTACAAGAGGAGAGCTGAGCAAGGCCTGTGAGACACAAGAGGGAGCCGAGTGTACAATAGGGAACCACAGTGCCTGGGAGGGCAGACTCACCTCAGCACCCAGCTCTGGAATTTGCTGGTTTGAAGTAACAGCTCTTTGAGATGCAATGTAGTAGTAGAAGATATCCAGGGCCATGCTGCATTGTAGCGCCTTTACCCTCGTGCTTGCAGACTGTGGCTGGGTTACCATTCAAGTCCACTTTCCTGTTCAATGGGCCTCATTTACCTACTTGCAACAACATGCATAGTGTGTCTGAGCCCTGCACTTCCTTCCTTATCCGATGTACTTAGTCTTGGCTAACGACTCTACCATCCCTCTGTAAACTCTGTGGCTGCTTCTCCACCCAGGCCCACCATAGGCACTCCTTGTCAGCACCTCCCACAAAGCCCCATCTGAAAGCAGAAGGCTGAACTTTGGGACTGGGTGTTTACAGTTGTTGTCACTATTTAGATAAGCATGTTCTGTTTTCTGTGGATCCACCAGTTAAAGGCATAGAGGTGGATCTGGCCATGACCTTAGATCTGCTAGAGGTGCCTCCCCACACCCAAGATGCCCCCACCAGAAAGCAAGGTCACAGGCCAGGAACAGCAACTAGAACAATATTGCAGCAATGAACATTGCAGCTCTCACTAATCTGAGCCTTCTCTGGCAACTTAAACACTCTCCGGGGACATTTCCAGGCCAAATGAGACTGATGCCTTATGGTTTCAGACCGGAACCCAGTGCATAGGCACATTTAGATTTACTAAATGGCATAACAGCTTTGAACTTTGACCACAGACTCCTGCCACCGCCACCACCCATGATCCCCACCCCACTGAGGTATTAGGGCCTAACTTAAAAAGAAAATCTACATCAATGCCTTCTAATCCTCTTGGTTAAACATAGAGTAACAAAGAAAGATAGACATCGGTGAGCAAGCCCGCTATATCAGCTGGGGTGTAGGTGCGGCACATCAGGCAAAGAGGTGGATTCCAGCCCAGCAAAAATTAATCCACCCAAAGCTGTACTCGAATCAAACGTGCTCATACCAAGAAACAGTCACGTACGATGAGCTACCATGTGCACATCACAATGCTGACCCTCCATTGTTCTGAGGGCCAGCCTTAGGCTCAGTGTGCTTTTCCTTCCCAGAGGCATGTTTTCAGAAGTACAGCAATAAACATTAATAAATAACATTTATTGAGCCCTCACTATATGCACTGGGGACACAGAGTACTAAGGGCTGTATTGACTGTGTACAGCTAAGACAAGGCCCTGGAGAACAAAAGGTTTACTGTTGTTTAGATATGGTGCAACCCAGTTTAATTTCTATAGATAAAGAATTTTATCTGGGAATTCCTATTTCTCCTTTACATTCCTTTTCTTTAAATTACTCTATAAGAACTGTATATACTTAGGGAATATATATGGATGGCTTAGTATACGTATGTATGTTTAGAAAGATTAAATCAAGCAATTGGCACACCCATCACCTGTTAGATTTGCATGTGCGCGCGTGCATGTGTGTGCATGTGTGTATGCGAGCATGCACGTGCATGTGTACTTATGAATATTTAGAATCTATTCTTTTAACAATTATTAGCTGTGCTCACTAGACTGCATAATTGATCACTAAAACTTCATTTTTCTTCCATGTTGAAATTAACCCTAACATACCAGTCAATACCTGGGCTCAAAGGCAAAGCCAGTATCCATTTCTACACATTGAAAGGTGGCAAAAAGAAAGGAACATTTTAAGAGGACACCCTGTAGGGATATAGAATAAGCTCACAAACTAGATCCCATCGAAAGCATGCCTCCCACAAGCATCCGTTTGCTATTAGTCCTTTCGTCTTGCTAATTTCCTCACAGGAGGATGACACTTGGAAGAATTGAACCCTGTGACCATTCTATGGCCCTTGAGTCACATACTGAACACTGGGCTCGACCACCTTCTTGGTTTGTGGGCACCCTGGACAAGTCACCTCACTCTCTCAGTAACTGCAGCTATTAAATGAAGGTTGCAAGTCTTTGCTTCTGGAGTTGTTAGTCAAGATCAACTGAGGTAATTCCTGGAAAGCAAACTGCCTGGCAGGGTGCTCTCCCCGAATGTTGGCGATCACAATTTCATTATTGCTAGCTGGCAAGCCTACTGCAACAGGAGCCAAGGGGGTGGGTTTCTGTTTTACATTTGCAATAAAATTTCAAAATAGAAATATTCCTTTGCTAATTGGGGCAAAATACAATAATTCAATCATCACAACAAAATGCCTTAGATTGTTAATAGAAAACTATGGTGTTATCCCCCCACACACACATACACACAGGTCAGGGAGACAGAGTGTGGTGCCTGCGCATGAAGAAACTCACGTTTGGGTGCTTCTCGACACAGAGTGAAGTCCACACAGAGCTGGGCCCAAAACACAGGTGTGCTTTCCTCTAAATCTGTTTTGGTATCACGGTATAGAGTCTAGCAAATTCTATATACAAGAGGAAGGAAGACTGGAAACTCCACAGAAGTCACACAGTCCTCAAGTTCAAGTGAAACAAACCCCAGTGTGGCCTCGAGTATAAACCATCCCAGAAAAGCTCAGCATGAGCCAAGTACACAAACGAAAAACTTAACGACCATGTTTAGAACAGTAAAACCTAATAGGTAAAACAGACACTGAAGATATTGTATCTAACCTATACTTACAGAAGCTAGTACTTCTAAAGCACCATCACTGCAATGCACAACCAACATCCACATGCTGGTGAGATGCTCTGTAGTTTGTAAAATACTAACTCTACTAGGTGTTTAAAGCTCAGTGCACTGGGATGTAGCTCGGTGGTGGAGTACATGCTCAGAACACTAAGGCCCAGGGGGTCCATCCCCAGCATGGAGAGGGAGAATATGGAAAAGGCCCAGCATTTTCCCTTGACAGTGCATCTCAGTCCAGGCTCACTGTCCACAGAGGGCCTAAGGCTCGTGTGCTGGACAGTGTACTGTGAAGACCTTATTGCAATGGTCACACAGGCTGAACAGCACCAAGAGGAATTGTTAGTGCCACCTGTACTCCAAATGTCCACTCAACAGACCTTTGATTTAGAGAGGTGACAAGCCATCACCTCTTCTGTTCTGCTACAATCTGTTGTCCCCTGTTCAGCTGCAATGACCCGGAGGGAGGCTTTCCGAGCCTTTGCTGAGGATGCTCTCTGTCCACTTACACATGTGCTCTCTCCTGATTTCACCAGAAGCTTCACATGGGAAGCAGAAATGGGAAGTTGGGACAGGCCAGAATCAGGATAAAACAGGCCAGCTCTCGGGTCTGACCTAAGGAAATACTAGCTGTTTCTAGAAGTTTGAGAGAAAAACAAACAAGAAACAACAGTCAGTGCACAACCCCAGCCATCTTTAATTCAATGACACCATGTGGCTTCAGGTTGGGGTGTGACCCTGGCTCTGAACCCTCAGCAGAATGGTGGCAGAACAACGAAGCAGAAAGATGTCTAAACATGTTTTTGGGGTTGGAACACTGAGCTGAAGAGACAGATGACAACATTGAAAGAGAGGGGGTCCAGAAATGACCAGCAAATGCTAAACAAACAACAAACAAATAAGCAAACGCCTCCGGATCCTGAACAGCCTTACAAATGGCACTGTGGGTCTGGGGCAAGAAGACTTATCAGCAGACTGAGGAGGAAGGGGGATGAGTCTATTCCTTAACTAGGTCGCTCTTAGAATGCAGCAGAAATACTCCCCACACACCTGCACCCCACACGAGGCGCCCAATCTGACAAGAGTTGAAAGGGGAAGAACTTGGATTTATACAACGCTGTTTTAATGGAGACATGACATTTATATTTATTTATGGGGCACAGGATGACACAAAGGCAGTGTGTCATGAGCAAGTGTGCAGTTCTATGCTGTCAGACACAAGTGGTTTCTGGGCACTGGGCCTCCTTATACTCTTAGTCATGGTGAGCTGTGTCATAGGCTGCAGTAGATGATCTCTTCACCTCTGGGCTGTGGGAACCAGGGTTAGTCTCTGTTGGCGCTGTGGGAACCAGGGTTAGTCTCTGTTGGCGCTGTGGGAACCAGGTTTAGTCTCTGTTGGCTCCCTTATCTGCCTCCTTTCCGCACCTTCTCAGGGTCCGGCTCAGACTCTAGGTACCACTCTCCCACGTTGCTCACCTCTGAACCACTTTTTCACTAGGGATCACGTAGAAGTTATTGCTTAACCCATTTGCTAAATAGACGGTATGCCAGTGGCCCCAAGGGTTCTGCCTCAGTGAGTCAGAGTCACACCTAAGGCAAGAACATCAACCTTCCAATTGTCCAGCTAGTCTTCATCCCCACTCGTACCGTGAGATCTTTGCTCATTTGGTGCAAGGGAAGTAAAGAACTGGTGAAGTTTTGATGCCTTGGGAAGCTTCTATTCTAGAGTAAGAGGCTAAGAATCAAGTAGATTTTCTTTTTTTTATTAAAGTGCAGGGATAGAGGGGCTGGAGAGATGGCTTACAGGTTCAGTTCTCACCAATTACATGGCAACTCACAACCCTCTGTGACTCCAGTTCCAGGTGATTCAACACCTCTTCTGGCCTCCACGGCTCCTACATGCAGGTGGTACATCATGTGCTCAGGGTGTGTGTGCACGTGTGCAACACACACACATACACGCACACATAAATAAGATAAACACTTAAAAATTGAAAATAGTATCTGTAGAGCCTGGGACTATTAAACTAATAATTTGAAGATGAAAGTGAGCCTTGAAGAAAGGATATGTCCAGGCCTGGTCAGGCCTCTGAGCCTCAAACACTAAAGTCTGGGTGAGGAAAGGGTTGGCAGGGATCAATAACTTGTACACTTGTCACTTTCTCCTATGTTCTCTGAGCCTATGTTTAATGTATGTTCTCCTGTGTTTCATGTATGGCACAGGAAATGGACAGAGATTCTTCATAATATTAACATAACAGAACCACTCCAAACTAAAACACAGACTAAACATGGATCGAAAGAAATGGTGTTATTGGCTTTTAAATCTCTCTTTCTCCCAGACCACACCCTAAA
Organism: Ellobius talpinus; assembly: GCA_001685095.1. Lineage (NCBI taxonomy): Eukaryota > Metazoa > Chordata > Mammalia > Rodentia > Cricetidae > Ellobius > Ellobius talpinus. The sequence continues at coordinate 48,839 of LOJH01000468.1, read as the reverse complement.
CCAGATGTAAATGGTGTTCACAACCCCACACACCTCAAACTGGAAAAAGGACACCAAGATCAAACAGGAACACCCAATTGGGGGCTCTGACCTGCAGAAACATGGTAGTGGATGAAGGATCATCTTTCTCTCCCTGTGTTTTCAGAGACATGTAAAAGGCTGGAGGGGCTGGGCGGTGGTGGTGCATGCCTTTAATCCCAGCACTCGGGAGGCAGAGGCA